>PYAF01001476.1:866686-888679 GCA_007407185.1 Glycine tomentella | reverse complement strand
TGCAACTTTTATAAGAAAATTAGTCTATGAATTAATAATATAAAATAATTTTACACCATCATCTAATTACAAATTATCATATATGATAAATTTATTTATTTTTATAATAAATACTTTTTATATTTAAATGACAATATAAAATTTATTATACAATATATAATCATTAAACTCTTTTTATAAAAATCAACAAGTTTTTTATGAAATAAAAGTCAATAAACTTATCATATATAAGAATTTAAAATTGAATAACAATATAAAAATTCTTTATACTTTCAATATATAAACTATTTTCTTATTATGTAATCAAACAATAATAGCTGTCACTTTAGTTACGGAAAGTAATAGCTATAAGTGAACTTTGTATGATTCAATTTGAAATGGTGAGGCTCTGTCACTTATAGACTTTGAAAGTGTAATTGTCATTCACTATAGTCTAAAATTTAAAAAGTTATATGATTTAATTGATAATATTAACATACTTAATTTCAAATACTAAAGTGGCAATATGCAGTCATATGTTTATGAACTAAATTAATTAAGTGAAACAAAAAAAAAAAACTTATTTTAAATTTTATTATTTTTACATATATAATAAGGTGTCATACTTTCAAAGAACAATTTAGATATTCACCACCGTACATTAGGATAAAATGGGTCAATAAAGTATCATCAAATGACTTTTTTTATTATGAAATTTCGTAAACTTGATTAATCTATTTTATTGAGAAATTTAAAAGTGTGTATGGATTTTTAAAACAATGATAAATCAAGGATTAGTTGGGTGCTAATTGTGGTGTCCACCTAATTTTTCTTAGACTATTCTAAGTTAGACTGTGTTTGGTTTGATGGTGGGAAACACTAAACTCAGTTTGAAAAATAAACTCATTTTAGTGACATGTTTGGTTATCGAGTCCCAAAAGTATGCTTGCACATGAAAATTTTGTCTAAGAACTCAGTTTTATCAAAATAAGACTTGAATTATTTTGGCAAACTTAAATTTATAAGCTTTAATTCAAACATACATTAATTTGATGGAATCTGGAAGGGTGAAAAAAAATGTCAAGTAAATATTTACACTAATCTGTTAAATGTATAACTAAACTAAGCTTAAAATGATTCCATTAAAAATGGCATTGACTTTAGTTTTTTTAAAATTTAATACAAAATTATTATTAAATTCTTTATTTATTTAATTATTTAATTTAATTATTAAATAATTAAGATCATTAAAAATGGTATTGACTGTAATATTTTGAAATTATATACTTTAATCATTAAATTTTTTTTATTTTATTTAATTATTAAATATTTAATGTCATTAATAATTATTTTGACTTGAATATTTTAGAATTTAATATTATTGATTGATTTATTTAATTTTATTATTCAAACATTAAGTAATTAATATCCATTATTAATGACTTAGATGATTTTTATCTCATACATTTATTATATTTTCATTTATAAAATATAAAATCAAAGAATGTAGACTTACCCAATTATTTTTAATGCCTAATATGAACTTCATGATAACTTGTTCAAAAATTTATTTTGTAAAAACTCCACTAAACCAAGCATAAAGGTGTGAGGGAGAGTCCCATTTTTTCCTCACCACACCCTCATTTTTTATCCACTATAAATAATTGAAAGTATGAGAATAATGAGAGGCTGAAGGTGTGAGGGAGAGTCCCATCTAGAATTTACAAGGAGACGGTGTGATTTTGTTTTACCATTTTGTCCTAACTTAATTAAACAAAAGTGGGGGCAAAAAGGTAAAAGATAAATAAATGAACGTATGAGAATAATAAAAATAGTTAATAATAAGTATTTAATATTAATAGTTAATCGTATTTACTTTTTAGATTTTTTAGAGGGTATTTACTTTTAGATAAAATTAATATTTTAAGTGAACTAGTTTAATAAAATTTTGGCGATTAATTAAAATTATTATTTATAGTACCCTTCATAGTTTAATTAATTTAAGAGTTGCTCCTATGATATTGTGATAGAAAAGGAAGAGAAAAATAAAGAAAAAATAATGAGATAGAAGTGAGATGAAAGAAAAAAATAAATGGATGAATAATAGTATTTTTCTTAATTTAATGTCTTTTTCAGCATACTGACACATACAGACACATACATTCTCAGCAGCATCTTTCTTCCTCAAGAGTCATAAATTTGCACAGTCTCATCGTTTCGCAAGTGGGTGTGTTCTCAGCATCAACAAAACAGTGCTAGTAATAGTAGATCCCTTGAATCCAAACTGTAGTGGTTTCGCACTCAACATTGCATATATATGAACCATCATAAATACTCTTCTCATCGTCACAATCTCTTCAATTCCTTTCCTACACTTGCCATTTTCATCATTCTTAGGTTTTCATTTTCAGCCACAGGCATGCAGAACCAGAGCCCTTCTGAGGATGATTTCACCAATAAGGCTCCCTCTGATGACACACCCCATCCAACCAACAACAACAATAACAATCCACAGGACGAAAGCCTTATCATGAAAACCGTTTGTCAAGTGTTGGAGGAACTTGGTGGCAGTCTTGATGACAGTGGTGGTAATGGTGATGGTGGTGTTGGTGATGGGACTCCTGTGGCTGTGGAAGTAGGTGGTGGGGGTGATGGTAGTGACTGTGATGGTGGTGATGTTGGTGTTGGGGCTCCCGTGGCTATGGAAGCTAGCGATGGTGGTGATGATAACAATGATAATGATGATAATGATAGTATTGATGATAGTGCCCCTGTGGCTGTGGCTGTTACCTTGGGTGGCCTTGGTGGTGCCAATAGTGGTGCTAGCATTGGTGGTGGGGCCACTGTGACTGTGTCAGTGGCATTGAGTGGTGGTAGTGTTGGTGATTATGGTGGCAGTAATGGTAGGGATGGTAGCCCTGTGGCTGTTGCTGTGGCTGTGGGTGGTGGTTCAACGGTGGTGGAGAGTGTGGTTGTGAGTACTGAGGGAGTGCAGGGGAGAAAGAGAAAAACTTCTCTAGTGAGAGACCCTCCCACTGGGAGACCTACTTGTCCTCTTTGCCAAAAAGAGTTTCCAACCTGGAAGGGCGCGTTTGGCCACATGCGTGCACACCCTGACCGTGATTATCGCGGTTTCTTCAAGCCTCCTGTGTTTGGATCCCCATCCTCAAACCAAGATCAACCACCTAGTGATGACAAGGGTAACAACTAACTGACTCAGGCCATGTTTGAATAAGATTCTTTATAAGCACTCACAGGAGAAAAAAAAATTAAAAAAGATTTTTCCTGTGTTTCATTGTTTCTTCTTATGTTTTTTCTATAAGTATTTTTAGAGAAACTTATCCATACAGGTCATAACAATGACTCTTTGTGCTTAAGTTTTTGATGGTTTTGATTTGTCTAATTATGTGTTTATTAAGTGGCAGGTGATGATAGTGCAAAGAAGAGTATTGGTGAGGATAACACTGGAGAGAAAGGTTCAGCATCATTGCCTGTTCGAGTACCACCGATGTTTGATCTGAATGAACTAATAGAGGAAGATGGATCCTCTCATGCTGCTGAGCCTGTTGAAGACATGAATACCGGGGAGGGAAAGGGTTCGGTATTTGACTTGAATGAGATGCCCCCAGCTGAAGATTAATTGAGGGATGAAGAAAGACAATGTTGGGATATTTCAATAATATAATGATATTTGTTTTGGTTAATTAAGTAATGGAATAATGCTGCAGGATAATAATGTTTCATTCGTTGCTTTCATTATTGTTAATTTTATGGTCTTAGATAATATTGCCGCTGAAAACAACTATGCCCCAAGATGTTGTTGGGATATATATATTTACATGTCTGTGGTTGCTGCTGGTTCAGTTTCTTATATTTGCATGCACTGTGTGTACTGTGTAGTGTATATATATATATGAAATAATTGCTGGTTAGTGCAGCTGTTTCATTTCTTTCTTTTGGGATAAATTAAAATATATTGATTTATATATCATTGGGGTGCCAAATTTCATCAATGAAGAATCCAAATACATCTATGGCCAAACCCCAATTACACGAAGATAAACTTAAGGAGAGTATAAATTAATATGATAAACATCAAAGTGGTTTAGTCCACCAGCTTCCAACTTTGCCATTTCCATCACCTCATAGGCGTTTAATTGATCATTTGTGAAAAATCTGTTTGATTTTTTTCTTTCACTTATTATGTATGGGTTTTGTAATGAGTGAATATTATTTTGTTATAGACTTAATTAAAACTTATTATAATCTCTTACACTCCTCTTCACCCCTTTTTCGTCCATGTTTCTCGAATCTATTCCTGTGTTTTGTTGGGCATGAATGATGTGTATGTGTTCTTTTAAAGTTAAAATAACATTAATAAGAGTACAAAGGAGTGGTGAGTACTCTATAAAATTAACTTAGCGGAAAAATCAGAAGAATAAATGCAAGAATAATAAAAAATCATTCCCCAATTATTACAACACATTTTCGGCGTGAAATGGGATGAATTTGAGCACATCAATTCCACACTACCCTCTTTGCCCCTACGTTTTGAACGTTATGTTATATACTTATACGTATGAACAAAAAAAAGCAAATGACGACGTTCTTAATTAGTATTGTTGGACAACCGTACACACAAAACAAAAGCTTGAAGGAGTAACTAGTCCTATACCCTGAACCAGCCACCGAACGAAGGGAATATAAATTGGAAAAAAAAAAGGTTGGTACTGTTGAAAGTTTAAACACATCAATTTTACCTTGATTTTAAGGCTTCTGGAATGGTCCTTCGTCTCATCAAACAACAATACTGCTTATAGTTAATTGCATGCCTATTGCTAATTTTGTGGCATTTAGTATTTGTCACTGTAAGTTACATTATATCAGCAGGAGGCAATTTGTATATTTTGTTATTCCAATTATGAATATTCTCAACGTGTATTTTCCACATGCAATTTTTCCTCACAAGTGTGGCCATCTATATCTACAAATGATTTGGTTTTCAAGTTGTCCTTCCTCGCTCTTTATTTGATCTAGGCATTATTTCTTGCATCATAATGGATTAATAGAAAAACCTATGGCATTTTATGTGGTTTGTTGATTTATGATTTGTTTAGTTACCTCGTAAGTAATATAAAGTAATTATATAAACAATCATTTCTTTAACACCCAACATTAACAAACATCTATAATTTCTCTCTCTATCTCTACTCTTTTCTAATCATATTATAATACTTATAATAACTATATTTTTTTCTCTTTCTGCCTAGATGTTTAATGGTACATTGAGGGTCTATGAATACTATTCCAAAATGATATACTAATGTTCAAGCAGAAGAATTTTGGTTTGGGTATACGTGTTGTGTTATTAAGTACTTCATTAAGAGAAGATCTTCTTGATATTCTTCTCACTTAGATCGAGTTATATAATATAGAGCTGGGCCATATATGTTTTAATTGTTGTATCTGTCCATCAGAAATGTTTTATCAGTTTCAAGTAGTTTATAATGAATTCTAGTTAAGTAAAAAAAGTTTATTATTCTTCTGTTGATATTCTAATAGATTTTCCTTTAATATAATTTATGTTTCGTATATGACCATGGTCATATAATGTGCTTGAGAAGGCTAGGGCTACCGATACCGTGCTTGAGAACTTGCCAACAACTATTGATGAATGGCGTCTAACATTTTTTTTTTCCAGTCTAACCGATGATCTGCTAGCAAGAGTTGCCACTCTCAAGAGTCTGTTGCCTTGATTAATTGTTGAGTTGAGGCAGAGAGTGGCACAAGGAGAGCATATGGTGAAGCTCATGAGAGTGATGATGACACGAAAATCAACAGATCTTGTAAAGTTTAGCATCACTATATAACCTCAGTCTCACCAATACACCAGAGAGGAGAATGAATCTACGTATCATTTTTTGGATAAACGCGATGAGGATTATATATTATCTTAGGATTTTTTTTATGCTTTTTGTATTGTATATAACATTACTTATTTTCTTATTATTTAATAATTAATGTAGTTAAATTGATTATAATTAATATCGATGTATTAATATAATTAGAATAATGAATTATGTAATATTAAAATAATATTCAAAAGTAATTTTCTTTCTCGACAGAATGATTTTTTTGATGAATTTCCATCGGAAACTATTAGCTAAATTACTTACAACTTAACCCTTGCTAACTAACTATATATGTATTTTAGCTATTGGTAACTAGATAACATACTAATTACTGATAGATAATCCGGTGTTAATTACCGTTATTTATTTTTATTTCTTTCAGCTGTCAAGAAACATTACTAACACGTTTCATTCTGAAATGATGCAACGGCCCACTAATATTGCTATATAAAACATATCAAATGTTTTTGTTTTAATGTGAAAATCTAGACTATCTGAAAAAAAATAGTTTGTGAAACTTGAGGTGTACCCATAAACAAATACAAATAGTTATGAAAGGAAAAGAGAAAATACAGAACAGATGCTCATTACGACTCCCCCATGCATCCTCTGAGAGGTAGCTAGGGAACATATAAGGAGCGGGGCATAGCACCAATCGCTTCCTCAATATCTTTTTGTGTAATTTCCCTCCCACCTCTGTCTGGTGATGGCAACCTAAAGAAACTAAAAGGAAATCTGAATTCTTGAATCACTTGTTCCTCGGGCGATGACGAGGTACCTGTAGCAGCTGATGCATAGGTGAAGATGATACCTCCCCTCTTTCTATTTCCTATCACAGTGAGGTCCTCAAAACAATGTCCATTATGGACTGCGTGAACTGATTCTAGTCTAAAGAGGATTCCTCGCGGAATAGAACCTTCAGCCATTTGCTCCTGCGACAACAATCATTGCGAATCATCACACTCACACTCATTACTACAGAAAAAACTTTATATAGAACAGTTAAAAATAACTTTTTAGATTAATTGTACACAAAACACACAATGTAAGGCTAAGTTATCAAAAAGACAACATTCATAATTTAACAATTCATGGTAATATTTTATTGCCATCACATATAGCATTAAAGAAAATAATATTCAATTAATACATAATGAATATCATTTAATCATTAAAAAAATTGATTTAGAAAATCCAACTGTAATTACCAAAATGTATGCATAAATATATGAATGCAATCATCGTCTCTGGATATGATCACCGAGCAACCAACCTTACATATTCCTTTAACAATGGCTTTCACACTCACCATACTGGGGAATACTGATCCTGATCAGTGGATCAAACTAGTGGCATCGTTGGGATACACATACATGATACATGAGTAATGACTCACCACAGCTTACAAAAATGGGCCCCTAACACACAAATTTTTTAAAATACAAATAATATTAAAATTAAGGAATAGAAAAAATGGTCCCTAACACACAAATTTTTTGAAATACAAATAATATCAAAATTAAGAGATAAAAAAATGGGTCCCTAATACATAAAATGGACCCCTAATGCAGGTTTTATTTTTATTTTATTTTTTAAATTTTTTATTTTTACTTAAGCTATCGGTACAAAAAATTTTGAGTCCTGAGCGGGCGCCCCGCTCACCATGCCCCTGGCGATAATCTTGATTTTGTGTGGAACACCTGAGTACGTACATATCCCTAAGGTCAAAGGTTCTCCTCAAAGTAACACTTATCGACTTATAATGGTTACTCATATATATGCATGTATGTGTATGTGCCATTATCACCATATCAAATACGAATATCAATCACCTCAATTTCAATAACAATTTCCCCATATAACAATTTTTTCACATGGTCAGTTCACCAATAAATTCACCATCTTGAAGCTTTTGAAGAAATCTAAACAAACTTATATTCTTGCAATAATTCATTTAATTTAAAGTTATAGTTTTTTTTTTTCAATTGATTAAATATCCTTAATTCCAATTAGTTTTAAAACCATTAACATTTTAAATAAAATCATTACTTACAGGTAACTTGTTTAAGTTAAGGTTATTAAAATTTTAAAGAGTTAATTAAAAATCTTAGGTTCTCTATAAAATTCCTTAAGTCTTTTAGTTTTAGTTTGTAAACTTTATATTAAACCAAAAAAACTAATTTAATTATAGAGATTAAAAAAATCCCTTTATTTTATTATAGTACATGTACTACAGTATTATTATATGTAATATAGATTTTTTTAAAAAGTAAACAAGTTCTTAAAACATGAAAAATATAAAAGAAAAAAAAACTATATTTTTTTTTTATAAAATATCACAGTAAGTTATCCTATTTTAGATAAGTTTTCTCATAAAAGTTTAATTTCGATAGTAAACGATTTTTACAAATTAGAAACAACCACTTATTTTAATTTAAAGCATAGGATGTATATTTTTTTCAAAACATCTTATATATTTACTTTATTCATTTAAAAAATAATCCGTAGAAAATCATATCTAAACAAAGCAAGACTTATTTTTACCACTATGAAGTACTACACTAAATCTATTTTCTTGTTTGCCAAAGTACACTTCAAAACTTGAAGTATTAAATTTATGGTAATTTTTCTCCCAAGACAGATTCATATAGGCAACATTCTATAACTCAGGCAGTGAGTGTACTCCAGTTTTGAGAAAATATTTAAAATAGTAAATGATATCGATCCCAAAAAATAAAATTGGTATGCCATATTAAATCTTGAAATGTCAATTTTATGACCGTTCAAAAAGTTTCATAAAAACCTAAAATTCCATAAACACAAAAACATCAGCACTGTACAATTACCTTTTCAAACAAAGCAGTTTCAACTATGTATAGCTTTCTCGTTTCTTAACCTTTCAGGATGATTCTTGAGACAAAATTCAAAAACCCTTAGTGTCTAGTTTCATTTGAAAGAAGAAAAAATTAAAAATATTATGTGTAGCTTTAGATATTGTAAAAACATCAATTACGTGTTCCAAGCAAAAACTCAAAATAGAAAAACAATATACAATACCAAGCTTCAATCTTTTTCACAAAACAAAGAAAGCTACCATGAGTTTCAGCCCACAAAATGAATTTGGCTTAATTATTGTTTTAGTCCCTAAATTTTAAAGTATTTTTTTAGTCCTTGAATTTTGATAAATTAATTTTTTTAGTCTTTAACATAATAAGTTGACATTTTTATGACAGTTTTTAGTATTTTGGAATTATTTTTTAGTATTTTATAATAGTTTTAAAATACAAATTTAAGCGATTAAAAGAAAAAAATAATTTATGAGTGCTAAAAATTACTACAAAATATTAATTTACTATGTCAAAGATTAAAAAGATTTATCAAAAATCAAGAAAAAATAGTTTTAAATTTTAGTGACTAAAAAAACGTACAACCCAAATTCAAGGATAAACATTAATCAAGTCAGTGAATTTTAATATCAAAATGACTCCTAAACAAAAGCATATATACAACATGCAAAAGAATTAATATATTTTCTTACCGTTCAATCCAAATCAATAGCAAGTGATAAAGCCTTAGCTTGATCTTTGCACTCCTTTGTGAACTCCTTAGCTAGACCAACATGACCAACATTTTTTCAACCAAAACATAGGTTAAGGTCAGATTCAAGAACAAGAGATGAAGAAGAATAAAAGAGTGTAAGGAATAATGATAAGAAAATGGAAGAAGACAGGGAATACTAGAATAAGAAGAAAAAAACTCACCTAGAGGATTTCACCTCTAAACTTCTAACACCACCACACTTAGCCAGAAAAATGAGAAATTGAGAGGCTAAAGGTGTGAGGGAGAGTCTCATAGAATTTACAAGGAGAGGGGTGTGATTTTGTTTTACCATTTTGTCCTAACGTTATTAAAAAAAGTGGGGGCAAAGAGGTAAAAGACAAAATGGTCAACTTAGCCATTAATGTGTTCATAAAAAAAGAAATGGAACGGTTTCTCCTAGAAGCCTATTATGGTCTGTCCAGAGAGAGAGAGAGAGAGAGAGAGAGAGAGAACAAGGGGAAAAGAAAATAAATATAGGTGATTTTGGTGAGATGTAAGAAAAATAATTATGGCAAAATACCACAATTATTTGAATAACATTTTAAATGAAATGAACTGATTTTCAAAACAAACTTGGTCTCATAATCTTGTAGGACTTGGGCGTGTCATATAGAGACTAGAGAAATCCTCAGATTTGAATCTAGACACAATTAAATGACATTGGTAGATTTTGGGATTTTCCTATAATTTTTTTAAGAAAAAATCAACAAAATTTGAATCAAATAATTTTTTTCATAAAAAAAAATAGTCTTGAATGTGAGGGTGAGAATATTGGAGATGATTATAAATGTGAAGGTGAGGATTTATCCTAATTTGATTGGATGGGATAAAAAACATTTTTTTTATTAAAGTAGTATACACGTGTAAAATGAAGAAAATAATAATTTATAAATTATAAGTCCATACATTACTTTAAATAGTATTTGAAAATTCATTATATATGATTTATTGGGATAAACTTAAACTTTTTATTAAATACTTCTATTTTGATTAAATAAGCTTGTAAACTAGTAAAACAAACTGTAAGTTAATTAAGATAACTTGCAAAATATACTCAAACAACTTATTTATATAAAGTAAAAGTCCTTTTTTAGTTATAAACAAAAGGCATTTCTTTTAAAATGTAGTTACAATATATTATAATTACACTTTTCTTTAAAGCTATTCAAAATAATTTCACAAATCAATGGAGGTTTGTTTTTTAAGTTTAAATATTAGTCATTAATTTATTAATGAAAAGGATTCAACTCATGATCTCTTTCTCTCATCTTTTTCTTTTAATCAGGAGGTCAACTTTATAATATTTTCAAATTAATGGAGATTAGATAAAGTAGAAGAGATTAGTTATTTAGCACATGATAAAATAAAGGTTGAATTTCTAATAAGAAATAGTGTGTGATGTCTACTTACGAAAAAAGTAACTTCTCAAACTAATAAATAATTTAATTTTATTAAATTTAATAAATATAGCATTTAATTATATTATTTAATTTATATCATATTTAATGAATGCAATATAAATTCAATGCTTTATGTAATTAATTTTATTATTTAATGCTACTAATAATAAATGTTTTATTTAATGTTTTTTTTTATAGATTTTAGTATTCTTTAATATTTTAAGTGTCAAATCTTGTGTATTTACAAACATGTTATCATTGGTCCATGATATACTAGACCAAAATTTCTTAATTAAAATCTCGAATTTAAGCCATATGATAATAAAAAACATACCTAAGAGAAATTTATTATAAATCATAAGTCAAATTCGTCTATGAATATTAACTAATGGTTAATCTTAATGGTTAATCCTACTGATACTAGACACATGTTAGTCATGCTGAAAAAAGAATTTTTATTTAATTTTTATTATTAATTTAATGCTTTTATGTAATTAATTTTATTATTTAATGCTACTAATAATAAATATTTTATTTAATGCTTTTATAAATTTTAGTATTCTTTAATATTTAAGTGTCAAATCTCGTGTATTTACAAACATATTATCATTGGTCCATGATACACTTTGACCAATTTTTTTTTAATTAAAGTCTCAAATCCAAGTTATGTGAGAATAAAAAATAGACTTTAAGAAGAGAAATCTATTATAAATTGTTAGCGACGGATTCCGTGCATCGGAAAATGTGTTTTTTTTTTATATTAATTGACGGTTAATCCTATGAATACTATCCACATATTAGTCATGCTAAAAAAAAATCTTTTGTATTAATTTTTATTATTAATGTATTTTCTAAATTTTACTGATTATGTTTTACTTGTATCCACTAAACTAATAAGCATAATTTTAAATTCCCATTCTTAAAAATAAAATCCTTATGGATACTTTATTTTTCTTCATATAATTATGTAAGTTTTTTCATCCGCTAACATGTATTTTATGTGTTTATATGTGACATCAAATTAATATTTATAAATTAATTATCTAATAAAATATTTTTTAATTATTTTCATTATTATAATTCATACCAAATACTATCAAACATGTAAATCAATAGGAGATTTTTTCATTTTAATCACTTGAAGGGGTGGTCTGTATTCGAAAAGTAGACTTTTTTGTTAATCAATTTTATAAATATAACGAGTCATTTCTAAATTATTATTAAAACAATATTTAATTATTAACTAGTGAAAAAATTAGTAACTAAATAATCTCACACTTTATTAATGAGTCGTTCGTTAATAATACTGAATTCGATGTATTTAATTTTTTTAAAGATAAAATAAAATATTTAGTTTGAGCCTTAATCATTGATATAACCAATAAATATTCCATCCCAATAATGTGGTACATTTTAGTCATAATTTATTCATATTTTTTATAACTAATTAAAAGTAATTTTTACTAATGATTTTTTAAAATAAAATAATTAAAGGTGCCACCGTATTTCTGAACTCATTAGAAAAAAGAACGCCATATTTGTGAACTGTTTCATAGCTTTCATTTGACTGTTTGAGAGTCAAGTAATAAGTATTGAGATCGAACGGCGCTGATGATCTCATAGCCATACATGCATTGCTCGTCCATTGATCACGTTATAGGGTTCTCCATAGTAGTAGGCTACGGTCTCACAGACCTCTAATCAACCTCCACGTGTACGGAGAACACACTTCCCTCGGCACCATTTCCGCGGAACCGGTCCAAGTTTCAGTCCTAAAGCCGCATTTGGACACACGAACCCAAGCACGGATTTTGGCCATCGCAATCCTCCCCCTTTCCGAAGCTTCCAAACACACCGTTAGCTTTAAAAAGAAAAAAAGGAATATAGCACGTTGGAGCATCATTCCTTTTTCGTTGCAGTCCCTCGCTTCACGTATTAAGAAGAGCCCAAAGCGAATTCGAAGTTGGATCTTAATCTTCACTTCGTTCTTCGATCTCGCGAACCAGGTACACTTATTCCTCATTCCCTTCTTCGTTTTCTTCGCCGAGAAAGCGCGAGAAGAATTCCTCAAAGCAAATTCACCTTTTAACTCTTTTAGCGGGAAATTGTTTTTTCGATTTAGATTACATTGAACTCAACTAGTTCTCAGTTCTGAGTGATTTGAGCGTAGTTTTCTTGCTTTTATTGATCGTGAAGCCGTAGGAATATCAAATGAGCCAATAAATTGAGATTTGAATCGTTGATAATTGATGATTCCTCGTGAATGTAGTAGTTAATTGCTTATTCGAATGATTTGAGCATAACTTTCTCCCTCGGATTGATCCGTGAAACCGTAGGAAGCTCAAATGATAAATTCAGATTTGAATTGTTGTTGATTTGTTAATGTAGTAGTTTATTGCTTATTTGAATGATGAGTATGTGTTGTTTTCAGTGAGCTGGAGTTTCAACAATGATGGACAAGGAAGACTCTGTGCAGAAGCTGTACACGCGCATGCGACTCTGGGAATTTCCGGATCAGTATGTGATTGAGCCAACGGATGGATCTTCTGGTTCTTCTTTGGCTGTTAGTCGAGTCGATGGATCCATGAAGCTCATTGGTTAGTTCTTTTCATCACTTCTCTTCGTGCTTTTCTTCATATATGTAGTGGTGCTCTTTGGTTTGGTATTATTTTTGTGATATTCAGTAATTCATTTCCTGATCGATGCTTATTATTTTCTTTTATATGTTCTGCTTTTCTGTTGTGTTGCTTTGACAGATAAGGTTCCAGAATGCAGCACGCTTCGAGTTCCTAAGATTTACATGATTTTCGGTGTTGTTGGAATGTTGAAGCTCTTGGCTGGTCAGCAATCACTTTGCCATCGTGATTTGATGATTGATATTGTAGATTTAAGTGATTATTGTATATTGCCTTAAGTTTTTTATTTTCTTTGTGTTGGAAGAATTTTTTGTTGTTGTTGGTGTTAATCCTTTTTTATTTGATTGTGCAATAATGTGAAGTACTTAGCTTAGGGGGTGTTTTTTTGGGGAGAGAGATTATACCTGGGAATCAGGATATTCAACTAATGGATTTATGGTGATTGATTTTAGAACATAAGTGAAAACAAAATTTGAATAAAATACCAATGATTTATGCATTTTTTTTCATTTATTTATTGTTTTAACAAAAAGCAGTGGGTTTAAGGATCATGGTGTCTTTACATTTTTCCACTTGTGTAAATTCCTTTTAGTTCATTTAGCATTGTGGCTTATGCAACAAACAATTCCCTACTCCTTGCTACCCTTTTTTTAATTACTTGTACTTTTGAGTTGTGACTTTGATATTGGTATCTGATTTTGTAGATCTAGTTTACATACCTGAATTCTCTGCAGACTTCAGATAATGCATTTTTTTCAATGGTAGATTTCAATTTGAGCAATCATTTTGTTGCTAAATTTCACTACTCCCCTAGGATCATATTTGCTGGTTATAACTGAGCGTGAATCTGTTGGATCTTACTCGGGGCATCCAATTTTCAAAATTTCTAACTTGAAGGTTTTTCCATGCGACAATTCTCTTAAAAATACCCCTCCTGAAAAGGTGTGTTTGCTACAGCTCCACTTATTTCATATATCATTCTATGTCTACTACCAGTTTAGAACTCATAATTTCTGTACCATATTTGGCAGAAGAAAATAGAGATGGAATTTTCTGGGCTGCTTAATGTTGCTGAGAAAACTTCTGGCCTGTTCTTCTCATATGAAACTAATTTAACTCTGAGGTGAACTTCTTTGAACATTTTTAGCAGTCTTATGTTCATATTTATGACTGAAATATGATATGGTTTATGTTGATTCTAACATTTGCTGCCTTACACGTGTGCATATATAATATCAACAGAGAGGAAACTACCCATACATTCTTCCTTTGATTAGTAACTGCAACCTGCAAACCTATAGAAAATGCAGTCTATCCCACCGCTTTTTCATATGAAGAATGTAAAACTTTTCGCATGGCATTTAGAATGGCATTGTATCATTCTGGCAATTAATGACCAAAATATTAGTTTGCACATGTTCAAGAGCTTCTGCTTGCATAATGGCATTCATACTGCCATTTGAAAGGTATCATGACACCGGAAGCGTGGATATGAAATGTTTTAATAAACATATCCTAGTAAAAAAATTGGACTACAATATTATCTCTCTATATATAGTCAAAATAAGTTGTGAAACTCTATTATATTATGTTCTGCAGTGCACAACGGTTGAATGACCTGGGTGATGAGTCTAGATTGCTTCCTCTTTGGAGACAGGTATTTATTTCCTTTTGTTTTGCCACAAGCCTGCTAGTATTAGAGATATTTTATTTTATTTTATTTTTAAAAAATGGTGCTGATGCCATGGTAGAATCCCCTTACATACTTTATTCTCAATACTATTCCTAATCCTAAGTGATACTCCTGATGGCTATGCAAATGTCATCTCGGAATTGATTTTTTCTGCAGTTTTCGGTTTGCCCTATTATTCTGCTTATGCTACTAAATTATTGATCACAGGCAGAGCCTCGATTCCTATGGAACAATTATATGTTAGAAGTGCTCATAGATAACAAGGTAGGTTTGTGGCAATTTTATTTTTACCAGTTAAATATCTTCAGTTCTTATGCATTTTTATATTACTAACCAATAAGTGCACAATCCTGTGCTTTCCAGCTTGAACCATACTTGCTCCCTGTAGTCCAAGGCAGTATCCTTATCTGATTAACTATTTGCAATGTTATTGTGCAATCACATAACTGTTTCTTTTCAAGGTTATCCTTAACAAGTAAATAGGCTTTCATCACTTTCAAGCAGCCATTGGGAAAGATATTATTGATGTCACTTTGATTGCCAGGAGATGCACAAGAAGAAATGGTATTTGAAGCTTTTGGATAAATTTCTATATATTTCCATGCACCAAAAAAGAAAAATCTATTGTTTCCCGCTTGACTGTGCACTTATAAATATCGTATGTATTTATGTTCCTTACCATTTATAGAATCAAGATTTCTGATGCCGTGAAATTAGTTAATGGTTAATTTGGTGGTGATAGTGAAAGAAATCATGAGAATTGTTTGCAGTTGCACTACTTCATAGTTTCCTTTCAGTTTGCACTAAAAATGTAGATCTAGGTTGCACCAAAAATGTAAAAATGGATGTTAGAGGTTAGAGAATATGTGTTTTAGTTACCAACAATTTAGGCTAGGGAACTTGTGAATGAAGACCATGCCCAATAACATGTACATCTATTTTGATATTTGACCAAAGAGATAGATACAACGGAAAGATGCCCCTTCATAAGCAAACTAGATTAACTTGAGCTGTGAAAGCAATGTTTTAGCGGGTACCAGTTAGAAACAATGGAGAACAAATAGCATATTTATCAATTAGTTAGAATCACTATAAATGAAAAAACAGGTCTCATGCTTTGGATGGACCAATAAAAAGATTATAAATTAAAATTATTGAGGAGAGAAATAAAAACATTTCATTCTAGATGAAGATCCTTATGAAAATTATTTGTTAAACATGTTAATAGTTTGATTTATTATGAGATTTAAAACTATCTGTACCATCTTGGCATCTACAATTTGAAAAGTTTTTTTATGAGAAAACATAGGATTGTCATTTGTGGTAACAATTTAAGAAGGCCGTCGTCATCTTTTATTGGGTGGTTGACTGATGGTACAAATATGGTTTCATCTCTTGAAAGGAACTCGGATGTGGAGAAGAGGAGCTGATCCTGATGGCTATGTTGCCAATTTTGTGGAAACAGAACAAATTATGCAGTTTAATGGATATACTGCTTCATTTGTTCAGGTATTTCTTTCTGAGTATGAGATGAACCAGTTATATTATATGGTTGTGATAGTTGGAATGTTGGATGTAAACTAGTATTAGCAGGTTTTTCATGGAGATCACTGCAGCTATCTTAGATTATAGAATGGGTGACTTGTGCCATTGTATGATCCAGAAGTACATGACTGTTTGATAAAAGCTAAGCAAAAGGAGCTAGGATGCTTGCTTTAGTTTTGTCAGATAAATGCTAGCTGTATATGTACCACCCAATATTGTGTTAATTAAACATGTATTTCATATCACAGTCATCTTGGTTGAGCTTTTGTAGGTCCGTGGTTCAATCCCACTCCTCTGGCAGCAAATTGTTGACTTAACTTATAAACCAAAGTTTGAGTTATTGAAACTTGAGGAAGCTGTAAGTGTTTGTTGATGGTTGTAATTTTTAGATCTATGCATATCGTTCTATGTGTATTTCACTTACATTTCTTTGCTTAAGATGCAGCCACGAGTCCTAGAGAGGCATTTCTTAGATTTAAGGAAAAAATATGGGGCAGTATTGGCTGTTGATCTTGTTAACAAGGTAAATATTCTTCATTGAAAAATGAGTTGAGAATACTCATACGATGGTTGATGGTTTTACCTGATGGTGTATGTAATTGCATTGTAAATTTTGTATACAACCGTAAAGAATGTGTGCAACCTATATGCACCAACCAAAATGCTATAAATATATGTTGTATACATCTCCCTGAGAGTGTGTGATAATGTGCATGGAACTGTTATGTATCGGTGTGCATACATTTGAGTCTTCTCCATTTTCCTTGGTATTTTTCAGCATGGAGGAGAAGGGCGACTGTGTGAAAAATTTGGTGATGCATCACAGCATGTGGCTGGTAATGATGTAAGGTAGAAGTCACTTTCAGTTAATTTTTAGGTTGATATACATACATTCTTTTGGCTTTTTGGGTCACCCATGGGTATTTGACTTTTTTGTAGATATCTGCACTTTGATTTTCACCATGTCTGTGGGCATGTTCATTTTGATCGTCTCTCAATCCTGTATGATCAAATTTCAGATTTCCTTGAGAGAAATGGGTATGGAATTTTTTATTAGTTTAGCTATTAGATATTTCCTTTCTTGAGGGTTAGTTAATAATTTGATTCGTGCTTACATTTATTGGTTTCACGCAGGAGCTTTTTATGAACTTGCTAATCTTTGAACGAATACCAATAATTTATATTACTATGTTTGTAATGTTGCTTAATTTGGAACCATCTGCTATAATAACTTGGACACTTTTCAAGCATAATGTTATGAGCTGTCTAAAAAATATATGAAGTATTTTTTCCCTGGAAAATTACCTTAACCCATTAAATCTGTTTTATAATAAATTTTTGTATTTAAATCTAATTGAGACATTTAAAAATAAAAATCTGACCCCTGGGTTGCATTTCTGCTTTGAAATTGTAGATATCTTCTGTTGAATGAAAACGGAGAGAAAATGAAGGAGCAACTTGGAGTTGTTAGGACCAATTGTATTGATTGTTTAGACCGTACAAATGTAACTCAGGTTGGTTGATTCACTTAGCTATGTGTATGTCACTCTTTGTGACATCATTTTCCTGCTACTTATGTTGAAATATTTATGCAGAGCATGATAGGCCGAAATATGTTGGAATATCAGCTTAGAAGGCTTGGTGTCTTTGGTGCTGAAGAAACCATTAGTTCACATCCAAATCTGGATGAAAACTTTAAGATCTGTAAGTGATAATTAATTTTATGATTATGTGCTTTGAAATATAGATATACATTATATTTTGTAGTTATCTTCATTTAATACATTCAATTTTTCATAGTTACATAGCACTTGAAACATAGATTTCTGACTGATTCTCTTGGGTCAGTGTGGGCTAATCATGGGGATGATATAAGTATTCAATACTCAGGAACTCCTGCTCTTAAAGGAGACTTTGTCAGGTATTTGTTGATAAATCTTTCCAAAGCTTTTAGTGTACCTCACATATAAAGAACATCAAGAAATTATGAGCCCATGAAGGTTCTTCTATGTTGAAATTACATTGGCATGGAATAATTTTAAACCATCATTTATAATGTCTTGTATTATATACTGCCGGCTATTATTATATTGTCTAAAGCAGTAGTAGTGTATAAGTATGACTCTTGTAACTAATAATAGGGTAGGAATTTTAATTTATGGCTTCATGGTTTTATCATTTTACCATTGTGGGAATTGTGCAATTTTTGTGCATAATGTTTTTTCCATGTTAGTCTGTGCTCTTTTTCTATTCCTGTTTAATTTCATCAACTGTTATATTCAACTAGAATCACAAAAACTTACCAATAACAACAAACATTATTATGAAATTGTTTTATACTGAGGTTTAATAACTTTCTGATAAGAGTCATCATTGTCTAGTGTTTTAAATATGTTGCTGTTATGATTTTGAATTTAACCTCTTTGTCTTCCCAAATTACTTTTTTTTTGGTGGGGTTCAGATTTGGGCACCGCACAATTCAAGGGATAATACAAGATGGTGTCAATGCTCTTCTACGATATTATTTCAATAATTTTGTTGACGGAACAAAGCAGGTTTGTGTAGCTCATTTATCATTATGTATGGGTACTCTAGCAGTCTAGCTATTGTGTTGAATCTTTAGGCGTCCAGTGTCCACTAGGGGATCATAACTCATTATCTTATCTAGGTTGTGTCCTTATATATTTGATTTCTACCTTCTGCATCCTAATTCAGAGTTGTTTTTAGATTTGTTGTTGCTGTGTAACAATCAGTAATTATGCTTTAGGAGATACTTAGTCTTCATGTACATATTTTACCGTAGATCATAATCTTAAGATAGCTTGTGCAATATATCCTTTACCGCCAGCTGAATAGATCTCGAGTAAACTAATATTTTTAAAGGTTAATTTAAAAAATTTATTAGTAATTCATTTATGCTGTTCATGTTTTTTATCATGTGAAGGATGCAATTGATCTCTTGCAAGGGCATTATATAGTTTCTGTCGGCCGAGATACAGCTGCCACTTCTCAGAAAGGAGGCCTTGAAGCTATAGCTGTGAGTACAATTTAGATGGAAGTGTTCTCCTGAATGAAGCTTGAGGCTTCTATTTTAGTTTAAGAACAATTTTTCGAAAGTTCACAATTTATAAATATATTTTAACTTGTATGATGTATGGCTAAATTCATATACTTAATTAAAATCTAATTTATGTGGACATGGCCTATGTCTCATAAGGAAAAAAAATAATCAAATTAGTACTTAATTTTTTTCTGTTTTTTATTTATTTTATTGAATGTTTGGTGAGACATGTTTTCCTTTCAAGGCTTACAGAACACTGGTCCTAACCCTACAGAAAAGTGGTGGGTTGCAATGGGCCATAGGCATGAAATACATGAAACCTAATCATTCGCACTTTATTTATTAACTCAAAAACTGCCTTTGATATTCAAATAAGCAACCAGACTACTCAGTCAAGGAATGTTTAAGTGATTATGTTTCTGGATTAGAAATATTAATATGATTTTTTTTTTTTTGCATTGCGTATTTTGCTGGTATGCAGTTCATCAATATAAAATGCTTCGAGGAAGTCATCCAATTGATATTAATATTACTCCATTTATTTTTGCAGTCATTTCCTCTGGCTTTGGGTCTGGTTTTGACTGGTTTCCTCTTTGCAACCATGTCACTGAGGCAAGGTGAGTTGACTTTTGTTTGTATAACTTAGGGTACAAATTTAAACTAAGATTTGGGGGTGGGGGGTAGAGAGAAATAGAATACAGGAGAGAGAAGAGAGCGAAAATGGGAGGAATAACCACTCGATTGAAGCAGAGAACTGAGGTACACAGGAATCTTTAAACAGGCTAATAACTTATTGGTTAGTACGAACGAGAATCCTCGAATAGGCTAATAACTTATTAATTAATACAGTGAAGATGGGAAAGCTTTACCTGACACCCATTGTCTTGTTTTAATTAGAAACAATAATCCCATCAACCTCTTTGCTGACATGCATGTACTGTAAAAAGAATGACATATGCCTGTACTTATTACATTATTTTTAAGGTGTTCTGAAATTTGATCCGCATCTAAGCAAGTTTTGTTTGTTGTCTTTGTTAATTGGAAAATGCTCTACGCAGAGTTTGCTAGCCTAGGTTTAGGGCAATGAATGAGTCTCTAAATTGCTGGATTAATAAACTATGTTTTGCATATGGTGTGAAATCTTTTGTTCATTGTTCCAACAGTTCAATATGATTTCCGGCACTTCTTCTTTTCGCTAATGTGGGCGGGCATTAGCATCGGCATAGCAGCATTTGTGAGGGCCAATGGCCGTGTTTTCTGCAACAGGCCTCGCCTACACAACCCCCGGTGATAACTTCTATTCAGACCAGTTTGGGCAATTTATGTGAACTGTCCAGCTTCTGCAGCAGCAGTCACCGGCAGAGGCCTTAGTTCTACATCTAGTTCACTTTAACGATCAATATTTACATGAGGCTCCTTCTTGAAGCTTATTATGTTTATTCTTTCTTACTAATTTGTAATCACTGTAGCTTGCAGATATATATTCATATCATCATAGTCCTACCGAATCCCATTTGAGTGATTGCTACTTTACTGGTGTTTCTTGCCCACCGTATCCTCCCTGTATATCTGAGTTTTTATTTGTGTCGTCTTTAAAAGATTATGGAAACATTTGAAGGTTCTTAGGAAACACATTGATTTGATTTTCTTCTATTCTTTCAAGTAAAAAATTTCTTGATTCAGAAATCAAGGTTATTGCATGTTTCTCGTAGTCAATTTATGCAACTCGACTTGGCTTTTTATTAATGTAGTTTTTTTTACGTAGTTATAATTTATAAATTGTTGACAAAAAAGATGTATCGTTAAATTTCATGCAATGTTAGTGTAAAGATTTTCTTACAGTTAACCAATTAAAAATGAACTATAAATATTATTTTAAAAGAAATATTATAGAAATTAATAATCCTATCATACATAATAATAATCTATTATTAGATGGCAGTGTATTTTTTATACATTATCAGTATATTTTAATTAAATTTTTATATTACTGCTATTATTACTATAATATATAAATAAAATGAAAACGTATGATATTGGCGCATTTTTTTCCATTATAGAATAATCATTTGTTTTCTCTCTTTTTTTTCCTTCAAAAATTGGAGATATAGGTAATACGTAAATAACAAATTTATAACACTCTTGACATTTCATTCATTCTCACTAG
>PYAF01001476.1:809369-866586 GCA_007407185.1 Glycine tomentella | reverse complement strand
AATGATGCTAAAATTTATTCTATACATCACGGGGGGAAAAAAGTGCAGACTACATAAGGTAAACTTGATCTCTTAGATTGTGATATGAAGTAGTTTTCAAAATTTGTGTATTGTAACTAGTTGGTGATATGGATAGGTTGAACATCGTCAACATAAAGGGTATTGCGTTTGAATTTTGATTTTCCTGTTTATTTGTAGGCATATCTCGATCCGCATCACCTAATTAAACTTTTCTTTATACAATGAATCTTGTAACATGTCTTCTTGACTCTTGACCATAAAATAAGGTAATCTTTCTATCACTCTTGGTCTCCTTTCGGGAGATACTTGTAGTATTTTGGATTACCCAGTGCATTTATAAAAGGAATAAAAAATTATTTTAGAAAAAAGGCTTACGTAAATTTGTCAATCTATAGATGTATAAATTAATAGTAGACATCTATTTATATTTTAAATAACATATCAAATGTTAAAATAAGATTGTACCGTGTTTCAATTAATTTTTAAATTACATGAAATATTAAGAAATTAACTATTTATAATTAAAATCTTTTTGAAGATATCATTTTATAAAGTTTAGCACTTGTAAAATTCGTGGTTTTTTTGTGATTATATTCGCGGTGATCGAGTATGATTGTAAACGGGAATTATGATCACAATAAAATATATTACCCCGATTTTATATGATCTAATATGCTGAGATTTATTTAGCATCTATACAATTTTTTCACACAATAGAACAATGTTATGAAGTTTAAAAATATTGCAAGTTTAAGAGCTTGTCAATTAATGTTAATAAATTGCTCTCAATTTGAACCTAATAGTCTGCTTTCCTGTCTCATTCACAATTTAATGAAGGATCACATTTATCTCTGCTTTTGCCCACATGGCTACATTGATTGTAGTTCTATATATCCTTGTTTATGTTGTCATTATTACTAGGATAATCAATACTATTTTTGATAGGTGTAGACTTTTTATTGTTAACTGATCATATATATATATCTCAATTCTCACAAATGATAATTCAAACGCCATGGTAAATAAAGTTACTGGTAACTATAATCAAGGAGTTTTCATAACAAGTAACAATTAAAACAAGAACCATAAAGTATGGATATTGATATTAACTCGTTGTTTCAGAAACTGCACCAAGGCACAGCTTTGTAATACATGATTATCCAACTAAAGAACAAATAGAGTTCTAATGTGTGTGTGTGTGTGTATATATATATATATATATATATATATATATATTAGTACTAAAAAAATAAAGGAAGGAACAGACAAGCAATGCAAATCAATCCTTTCCCACGTGAATCTACAGCCCACAAAGGAACACATTACATTCATGTTATGACTTGCAAGAAAGTCACACAGAAAAAAGAAAGAAAAAAAATACAACAACAAACCTTAACTCATTAATAAGGCTGGTTACGTAAATCACAAGACATCACTCAGCACCGGTTAAAAAAAATTAAGAAAGAAAGAAAAAAAAAAAAAAAAGATGATCCATTGCAATTAGAGTATTTGTTTTTCTTTAAGAGGCTTGAGGTGGATATGGAGGCCAGTAAAGATGAAATCCAATCTTGTAGACAACTGAAGGACCCTTTAGATGAATAGGGAAAGAGGTAACATAGCCATGCACAAACAAGAAATCTTCAGTTCCTCCAACAACTGGATGATCCGAACGCTTCATGTTATTAGTGCCTCCAACAACGGAAATAGAGCCCTTGTGATCCTTCAGACGCAGAGTTAGCTTTGCGACCGAAATGCTGCTAAGCCCGTCAAGACCAGAGGTGATGGAGGTTCCTTCTGCGGTCCCAAGTTGTTTTGAGGATCTGTTTGCTTTGGCAGTCAAAGGATCCTGAAACACAAAAAGGGTTCCAAAAGGGCTTGTGCTTTCACTGATTCCTCCCCCTCCTTCTATGCCACTCACTATGGCATATCCCGTTTTGTTTATGGTTTCATGTTGGAACAGTGTGAAGTGAAGGGATTTGTGGCTGTGGCGGAGACGGTTGTGGTTGTGGTGGTGGTGGTGATGGTGATGGGAGGCACAAGTGCCCTCAAATGGGAGTATGGCCAAAATTAAAAGCAAAGTAGCAAGAGCATAGTTGTGCAAAGCAAAGGACATTGTTAGCTGTTTTGATCTCAAAAAAGGGTTATGTTATGTCTCAGTATATGCTTGACACAAGTGCACTAGGTTTATACCATATATAGGGTGAAAAAATAGTCTATTAATGGCATCAATATGAAAACGATGGTTAAGTCATAGGTGGTGGTTTGGTCTTTTATATTTCGTTTTCCTTCATCAGATGTATACACGGTAAAAAGTTGTGTGAATTTATCCAAGACCTTTATAGTTATAGCTTGAGTTTATATGACAAGAAACAATGTAGACAGAGTCAGGTTACTTGATCTGCTTCATTTTGATGTTCCCTTTGTTTGCGCAATTAAGAGCATATGATCGATTATCTGTCTATCTGTCTTTATTTGCCTTTTTATTAAGTGAACTTAGGTAGGATGCGTCTTTCAAAATAGAGTAGCCACGTAATTAGTTGAGTAATTCTAAATTCCATTATCAACAAAACACGGAAAATTCAGTTCAATTTTAATAATTCTCTTTTCATAGAATAGGACAAATTGATTCTACTTACTGAGTTGTAAATTCCTTCGAAACCGAAATTGAATTCTCGAAAAGTATTTTGCATTTTCAACATTGAAGTTTTAAAGATTTACATAAAAAAAAAATTATGACTAATTCCAAATTATATAAAAAGTGTCATTGACTAGGAAAAAAACAGATAATGCAAAAAAACATTCCGAACAATAATTGTTTCTTTTTGAGTCAGTGATTCTAGAAAGCCCAAGGGCCTAGTGTCTGTCAAGGATTGTGAAATTACAAAAGTTGGGCCCGTATATGGACTATAGTGTACTTATATTTCCAACAATTATAAAATTTATAAATTATATAATTAGAGAACATAAAAATCAAAACTTTTTATAAAATAGTATATGTTTGGGTTAGTCCAGATTTCATGTTCCCAATTTTAATATCCAAATTGATATATTCGAGTTTACAATTTGAGTTCAAATAAAATTGATGGTTTAAACCATCCCAAATTTTCTCCTTCAATTTAGTTTAGATTTCTTTTCATAAGCCAGTTTAGTTCATATTGATCGGGTCAATACTCACCCATAGTCTTACCCTTACTTTTGCAAATTGGTATAGATGATTTCGGTTAACTCTTTATGCAAATATCTAATTTAGAATACAGGATGTTATTCCACTTCGCAAATTTTCCCTACTAACGAAATAACTTTGGAAAAATACAAGTGACCCCAAAGACCATATATCTCAAAGAACAAGAGAGGAATTCAAGTAACTCATTTTATTCAATTATATGAAAAGATGATTATACAAGTAGGAGCTCCACATTTTTATTGACAAGGGAACTAAGCTAGAATGAGAGAGGTACAACTACTCAAATACAGCAACAAACACACTCATGCAGTAACAAGTCTAACTACCTATGATAACTGTAAACCAAGTTAGTTAGTAGTTACACTGAACTTGAAGTGTGACTAGTATGCTACAGAAGGATGATAAATTGGCTATCGGAAATTGCACATAGTTGCAAACTTAGTACAATGTTTCTTGGATTACTTCGTTCTGTCCTTGATAGCTTCGATGCGTTCCAATGTGTCAAGAACATCTTTCATGTGAGGACGTTTCTTAGGGTCACATTGAAGGCATTTTAGAGTAAGATGTGCTGATTTTAATGCTGCCTTGGTTGAATACTGACCCTCTATCCTCTCATCCATGATGCTTTTCAACTTTCTTTTATCAGAGAGAGCAGGCTTAGCCCATTCAATCAGATTCTGCTGCTCTATGGGGCGGTTTTTGTCAAGTGCCCTTAACCCTGTCAGCATTTCAAGCAGCACTACACCAAAAGCATAAACATCACTCTTTACATAAAGGTGACCTGTTGAATCATGACACAATCCACAGCCATGTTAGAAACAATAAGATCAAACTGTTTCTTGTGTTTCAAGTTTCAATTAGTAGTATCTGTGAAAAGCATCCATTTATATGAGTAGATAAGATTATCACCTGTTGCAATGTATTCTGGAGCAGCATAGCCATGTGTTCCCATGATCCTGGTACTCACGTGTGAATCTTCCCCAGAAGGGCCTAATTTTGCCAAGCCAAAATCTGAAATTTTTGCATTATAGTCCTGCAAAAGACAAACAATTAATTGGTTACCAATGAGATTTGTGGAGTTACTGTTAGTATATAATTACTCTAATTTGCATTTTCCAGCTAACACTCTGGCAAAAGTTTGAAAAGATATAAAGTGTGTTGGATGGTTAAGAAATAACGAAAAAGGAAAGAGGTCACAGAAAGGAAAAATTCTTTGTCGATAAAAAAAAAAATTAGTTTGGTAACAAATCTAACATTCAAACAAACTCTTTAAAGAAACTAACTCTTTGTCGATAAAAAAAAATCTAGCAAAGGTTTGGTTTATAATTAAACACAAATGGGAGGTACAAATTCATAAACTCATCAAATATAACAGAGGAAGTAAGAAAAATAACAGACCTCATCAAGTAGTATATTGGAGGCTTTGAAATCTCTGTATATGATTTGCTTTTCTGAGGTGTGTAAGAAAGCCAAGCCCCGTGCAGCACCAATAGCTATTTTGATTCGGGTGTCCCAAGAGAGTGGTTCACTGTTAGTATTTCCTAATTGGAAAGAAAAACAAAGAACATGAGCAAAACTCAAATCAAATAAAGGGCCAACATTTTTTTATTCATATATATATATATATATATATATATATATTAATAGTCTTAATTAAATTCATACTTCTAAAGAGATGATTCTCCAAGCTTCCCTTTGGCATGAACTCGTACACAAGGAGAAATTCGATATCGTCACAACAGTAACCCAATAGCTTGACCAGGTTTGGGTGAGAAATGCTTCCTAAGAAATTGATTTCTGACTGCATTATCATATAAAACATAGCAAGGTATTACAAAGTCAGATAGCTGGGTTGGAATTTGTGCTAACTCAACTTATTTTTTTAAAAATAATTAGTTAATTTTGTCGAGTACTTTAGAATTATTCTTTCGAAAATAAGAGATTATTAATTTAATCAAAATACATGAAATCTCATTATTTTCTTGTATTTTTCTTATTTACTTAATTAAAAATTAAAAATAAGATCGAAAATGTTATTATTTTTTAAAAGATTATAGAGGTATTAATTTTTAATTAAGGAACATATATGAACGTTGGATAAAGATTTTAACAATTTTGCTAAGAGAAATGTTACTTACCCAATAATGAACTTCTATAATAAGAGCATTTAGTATGATATGCATGTCTAATGTTTATTAATCAATACCGCAAGAATATTAAGAGCAACTCCATACAAGATTTTTATCTTGCTTTTTCTTATTAAACACTGTCTCAATAAGAACTCAAAATTGGATGTGGTTCTTGGAAAGCACCGAATGTTTTATGTTTATATAGCACTAGTTGCTTACCCCAATTTTTGGACCATGTTTCAGCTTTTATATGTTTAAAAAAAAAAGTTTGATGTTTATCCCAACAGTAAGGATATTATAAGATCATTTATAGGGTCACTTTAAAGTTTTTAAGGTTGTTGGATTAAAGATGTAAGATGATTAAATTAGAAATTAAAAAATAGATACGGATGGTTGATATGTGTAATGTTGGGAATAATTTAAAGTTTTGCTCTCAAGCATTACTGATATCAACCATATATAAGATGTGTTATATGTTTTAGTATTAATCAAAACCTCGATAATATTTGTTACTAGTAAATTACTATTTTTTGCTGTCAAACATTAGTGATCAGGTGCGGCTCCATTATATATCCATAATCCCAATTATAATGATAATTAACACTTAAAATATACTAGAGGCTAGCTGTATGTATATTAATTAATATTAGTTGCAACTTTGTTTATGAAACACAGTCAGCAACTAACAAATTAAAAAAAGCAATGAGAACGCAGCACCACGTGGGAAATTATCAGAGTGGAAATCAAACAAACCTGCCACTCCCGAAAGCCCTGCAAACTTTCTGAATTCAATTTCTTAACAGCAACCACCATTCCAGATCCAGCTTTGGTGGGTGTCAGTGTCTTCTCATGCAACCATCCTTTGTAAACTTTGCCAAAACCTCCTTCACCAAGCAATGCATCCGACTTGAAACTCCTTGTTGCTGCTTTCAGATCCGCAAAATTGAACTGCTTCAAGTTCCGCGTTTCCACACTCGGAAACACCATGTTATTGCTATTAATGCTACTACTGCTTTCAGTTATTCCCATCTCACGCGCTGAACCTGCATGCCAACAAATTACATTAAAATTATTAATTCTCCCCACTCTTGTTCTAGCATAGACATGATTCAATGTAAAAGATCAATAAGTTGTTGTTGGTCTAAGTAAAATTGAACTCGATCTTTGAGTAAAATTTTAGATTTAAATATCGTGGATAAAAAAAATCAAAAATAAAAACTCCATTCAGTAGAATTTCGATAAAAATTAGTAATCGGTAGCCAAAAAATACTTTGCAGCAATAACATAATTTAAAAAAATGATGCTATTAATGACTTGCCTGAGTAGTGAGGGGAATAATTGGAGGGTGTCTGGTGGGGAGCGAGGGAAGCAAAGCAAAGACCCATGTTTAGTGTTTAGTGTTAATTAACCAATTACGAGAAAATGAATTCTACAAGAATGGCTGCTGCGGATGAGGAACGAGAAAGACACAACACAAGTGCTAGTTACATAACATGGGTCGTTTTCGGAGTGTTATTATGTTTGACTGCTGCTATTTATAATGACGTTTGCCGTGTTCTCCTCGCGTTTCACTTGACGTGTACAGTGTACTCCATTTTTTAAATACACAAACTTTTTCAACCACGTTGTCCAAAAGCAATAGGGAAACAAAAATTATAATACATAATAAATATCCAGCTTTTTAAATTAGTCCCAACAAAATAAATGTACTGACAAATTGTTTGGTTTTTGCAATATGATCAAATGAATGTCCTGTTTGATTCAGTCCTTGTAAAATAACTGTCTTATTAATTTTGCCCCCTATATCTCATGAGCACGGACGAGTTCAGTGAGTTCTTGACTTGGAGTATTCAGAATGGAACTAATTAGAGAGTGTGGATAGCTGCAACCTGCAAGTAACAAGAGGAGGTAGGTATCACATGGCAGCGTAAAGATATAGATAGGGCTTAGGAAAAAAGGGAGAAGATCGATTGAAGAAAAGGTTGAGACAACAAGATATATATATATATATATATATATATATATATAGAGGAAAAACGAAAAGGCTAAAGATATAAACAAACAATGATAAAGAATACCTTTCCTAAAATGGAAATCGAACTTAGCTTAGCTTGTTTTGGATGCAGATCGATCTTCCTCTAATTTCATGCTGGTCTGGTCAGTAGTACTCATGCTAAAAAAAATAGCTTTAGCTTTTTAGGATTCGTGTTTTGACTTTTCGCTGACGCTATTTTGCATTCCTGTTGTAGTTAATCACATTATCCCTAATTTTTTTATAATTTCATTTGTCGGAATGATAATATCATATTTTATATATTATATGCTTGATAAATAATATATAATAAGCAGTATTCTATAAATATTGGTCAAATAAATAAAAGTATAATTTTTTTATTAAAAAGTAAAATACTTATCCTATAAAAATAATTTAATATTGAAAATGTGTTGGAGGACAAAAGTTTTCTATCTAAGTATTCAATGTAACAGCATAAAATGATGAAACTTTTTTTTGAAACAAAATGATACTTCTCAGCACTGCAAAATGTATTTAAGCATCCTTAATTCATACTTTTAAACCAAATTCTATGTATTTCTATCTTTCATACGTACAAAGTCACGTTAATATCTATAAATTATTAAGGACTTTCCACGTATATATTTTCGGTCTTATGTACATTATACGAAACAGCGATCGTGCTTTTTTAACAAATATTGTATAGAACCTATAAAAAAAAATATATTGTATAGAAAACAACTACAATTCACGCGTATACCTGTGTCAGATTACCATTTGTATTCTTATTAAGAAATAATAATGCTATACACTTAATTATAATAGAGAAGAAGGTTCGACGTTAGGTCGGGAGTTTCACCCACTCTTTAGTCTAGATTATCTTATTGCAGGCTGATCAATATATAGTTACTGGGACCCAAAAAGAACAAAATAACCACAAATTTTTAGAATGAACTTCTTTATCTGGTCTCATTTGTAAATTTTTCATGTGTCTGGTATTTTATTAATATTGTTCTTAATCTAGGTATTCACTGTAAGATCCACACAAAAAGATCAATTGAGTTATGCATTTTTTTTTCCCTTAAATAAGTTTTTTATTTTCTTCTAGTGAGCCTAAAGCAAGGATGTAGGGTACTTTAAGTTTGGTTTAACCTTGTACGAGATTAAAAATTAGTTAACAAGTACATAATTAGTTTAAAAAAGTCATTAATTATATACTTATCTTTTAATTTTAATCATTTAAATATGATCTAACATTTATATTATTTTTATTTTTCATAATAACAAGGATTCTCATTTGATATGTTGTGTCTACACACCTTTATATATATATATATATATATATATATATATATATGAGCATGTCAAATAAGAATTCTTCTTAATGTCATAAAACTGAAAACTATACAATTCGGTCACATAACCATATATAAATTGTTAATATTAAAAGTTAATTAGTTCTTATATTATCACTTAAAAAAGTTATGTACATTTTTTAATCTTATCATTCAAGTATAATCTAATTATCTATAATTATATAGTTATTATTTCTCGATCACAATAAAAAAAATTAATACATATATATAACTTTTTAAGTGAAAAATGGGTGAAAATATGTTGGACTAGATTTTATGTGGTGAGTTGTCCTTGATTAAAAGAATAACACTTGAGTTTGATCTCTTTTAATTTGTCATATGCTTTTTTAAAGATATGACTTATCCTACATAGAAGACTAATCTAACTTACAGATTTATTTTAGGACTTAATTTTTTGTTAATTCGTAAAAATTAAACTCATATAAAAAAAGATTTAGAATAATTGATGCATACTATTCCATTGAAGACTCCTTTAGTATATAAGAACTTTTGTGATAATTTAAAACCAACCATTTAAACGAGTTGTTGGATAATACGTAGAAAATAAAAAAAAATGTAAATAAAAAAAATCTTTCAATCACAAAGATTAGGATGATTTTTAATCTTATATTTAAGTAATATTGACAAGTCAACTAAGATTGCGTGTCATTTTTTACTAGACATATATTAAAGCATATTTAATAATATAAAATATTATTTATTTAAATTAAAAGACTCTTACTTAATGTATCATTACTTATAATAAATTTTTATAATAACAATAGTTAAATAGGAATATAGATAAAAAAAACTAATAATATTTTAGATTTACAAAACATCAATAAATTAACACCAACAAATATAAACTGGGAAAAACAATTCCCTGCGAGAAGAGTTTTGAATAGTTTGCATAATATTTTATATTCTAACTTTATTCATTGTAAAAACAAATTGGAGAATAACAAGATAATGATCTTACCAAACTTTCCCTAAATATATGGTCGGGAGGAGTTTGGATAACTTTGTACACAAGCATCTAGCCTCATTACCCTTGCACAATCCCCCCAATAATGTGACTAATTCAACCAAAGTAGGGAAAAAAATTACAGAACTTTCTTTTTATCAGCCAAAAAATAAAGAGCTGTCAAAGGTCTATCAAAATTTCCCCTGCAACTAACAAAATAACTTTGAAAAAAAAAATTATCTGGTGCCTCGTGTTACAATAATGCAACCTAAGTTTCTAGTAATTTACTAAGCATTACGTGCTGAACATAAGGATGATAAATTTGGCTATTGTAAATTGTTCGTAGTTGCAAACTTAGAACAACGTTTCTTGCCTTTCTTCCTTCTAACCTTGATAGCTTTTATGCATTCCAATGTCTCGAGAACATCTTTCATATGAGGACGTTTTTTAGGGTCACGTTCAAGGCATTTTAGAGTAAGCTGTGCTGCTTTCAATGCTGCCTTGGTTGAATACTGACCCTCTATCCTTTCATCCATAATTCTTTTAAACTTGCTTTTATCAGAGAGAGAAGGCTTGGCCCATTCAATTAGATTCTGCTGCTGTATGGGGCGGTTTCTATCAATTGCCCTTATCCCTGCCAGCATTTCAAGCAGCACCACACCAAAACCATAAACATCACTCTTCACGTAAAGGTGTCCTGTTCAATCATAAAACAATTAGTTTCAACTTCAAGTAGCATATTCACTAAGCATCTATTTATGTGTGTAGATAAGCTCAGATGATCACCTGTTGCAACGTATTCTGGAGCAGCATAGCCATATGTTCCCATGATCCTCGTACTCACGTGTGAATCTCCATCAGAAGGCCCTAATTTTGCCAAGCCAAAATCTGAAATTTTTGCGTTGTAATCCTGCAAAACATTAGTTTGATTTTTGGGTTTAGTGTTAGTATATAATCTCTGTAGTTCTTTTTCGAGTAAGTAATAACTCTAATTCGGGTGAAATTTCTGTGGTTCGAAGCCTTAGCTTGTGAAATAATCTTCTAAATGAGTCTTTGTTAGGGGTGTGAACAATAACATGTTTGGACCTTACCAAATATTATTGGAAATGCTTACTTGTTCTACCACTTTTTTAAATTAGTGTATATTTGGTTTACAGTTCACACAAATTACTTGAGTCATTAAGTTCAACTAGTATTTGAAAATTTTCATTTAAACCAATTACACCCCTAGTCTTGGGGGCCTAGTATTACTTGACAAGTTCAGCGAGAAATTATTAGGTAATTTTTTATGATCACCTAATCTTGTCCCGAGCAATCTCAACATGACACTTAATTAAGTATTATTAATTATTTTCTTAAATTAAAAAATTTAAAAATGTGTCACAAAAAGATTAATTGAGATCATGAACAAATAGTGACCTAAAATTACCTAATAATTTTTTCGAGGGTTTAGTTGGGTCCGAATACTCTAAGCTCTAGCAAAAGTTTGCTTAATGAAACAAATATGGGTACATAACTTATTTTGGCCTCCATTTCTCATGATAAGGGAAAAGGTAGAATATATAAGACAAACATAAAGAGAAGTAGGCAAAAATAATAGACCTCATCAAGTAGTATGTTGGAGGCTTTGAAATCTCTGTATATGATTTGCTTTTCTGAGGTGTGCAAGTAAGCCAAGCCCCGAGCAGCACCAATAGCTATTTTGATTCGAGTGTCCCAAGAGAGAGGTTGTGTGTTTGTATTTCCTAGTTGGAAAAAAAAAACAAAGAAAATGAGCTAAAAAAGTCAAATCAAATCCATGACCAACAAATTTCTATTATTAATATATTTTAATTGTCTCAAGTTCATACTCCAAAATAGATGATTCTCCAAGCTTCCCTTTGGCATGAATTCGTACACAAGAAGAAATTCGACATCATCACAACAGTAACCCAAAAGCCTGACCAGGTTTGGGTGCGAAATCATTCCTAGAAAGTCGATTTCTGACTGCATTGTCATATAAACAGAGCAAGATATTACAAATTAAAGTCAGATGGCTGGGTTAATTGGAAAGTAATCACTTATTTTTCTTCTTTGAAGATAATCAAACATTACAAAAGTTTGACTCAACTTATTCTAAAAAATTAATTGCTTATTTTTGTCAAATATTTTAGAAAGCTTTTTTAAAAAAAAGTGATCATTCCATTGAAAAAAATAATTCCAAATTTCCTATCAAGCATATATACATTAAATCTCTCAAACCATTTTCTTGTATTTTTCTTATTTACGTAATTAAAAATAGAAAATAAGATAGAAAATGTTATCATTTTTTAAAGTATTATATAGGTATTAGTTTTTAATTATATATATGAATATATATATATATATGAATTTTGGATAAAAATTATTAACAATTTTGTTAAGAGAAAATTCACTCATGAACAAACTTCTATAATTATTTATATACGCTGATTTTTTTTTTTTATCTCTCTCTCTCTCTATCACATTATCTATCGTATTGCACACTTCTTTCTCGTCATTCTATCTCTCTTCTCTCTATATATAAATTAGCTCGATAAAGTCAGCTTGAGCAAGCAGTTTTTCTACTAGTCGGAATAGAATTAGGGCAATTTCGTTATCTTGTCAAGGAGGTGACTTTTGGCTATGATATCACTATATATTATCAGGAGAATGAGAGTGAAGGGTGAGCAACGTCGGTTCATTATGTCTACACTGACTCCAAAAATCAACCTGATCCACTGCTCCTGGCTTTAATTTCTATTTTAAGAGGACTTTATTATGAGCCCTTTTCTCATGCCGAGACAAGAGCATTTTTTTTCTTGCTCGCTAGGAAACTAGATTTGGCCTCACAATTTCCTTTCGCTTTTATTTTATTCAGTCAAGGATTTTTTTTTTTCCCCTCTTCTATGATATATTTGGATAAGATCAAGAAAAAATAAGATTGTTGAGAAAACCACCACCTCAGGTAGATCATATGCTATCTAATGGAAGTCTCTACTGTCTACTCTCAATCTCCATTTACGAATAATTTGTTTTCATTGGACTTTCTCCCTTTTCTTTCCAAAAAAAAAAAAGGAAAGAAAAAGACAAAGAAACTAATAATAACAATATATTTGATTTAATTAAAGAGAAAATAACAATAAAAATTGAATTTTTCTTTCATTCTACTTTTTCTCTCCTTTCCATTTTCTTTCCGTTAAACCAGAGTTAATAGCACAAAGCGTGAACAAAAGAAGCTAGAGTGAAGGCGTGGAGCCATTTGTTTCCCATTCCATTATTACTTTCATAAAAATAAATGTTATGAGTCATGATCAATACCCCCAACTTCACTCTTTTGAATAAGCATAAGCATTGTCCACTGTGCCTAGGATCGGGAGCATGCAATTTAGTTTTGGAAATCTTACGATTATAATATTCTTTCCTTTTTTATTATCTGTTCATCTGTCAATGAGTATTTTTATTTTTGTTTACCTGTCTATTTAAAAGTCAAAGAAAATATTATCCATCTAGTCTTATAAATCAGACCATCCAAACCAATTTATAAGTATTTATTTAATTAAGTTAATAATATTAAATTTGTCAATAGTTTATATAATCTTTTTGTCAAAATTACTTTTATAATTATTGACAATCCATTCTTTTAAACTGTTTCTATCTAATTAATTATATATGTCGTTTATAAAAAAAATTAATATACCTCCACTTAAATAATGATTTTCTTTTTGCATTCTATAAGAAGAGGCCAAGTGAATGATAGTTTGATATATCTAATGATCTTTTCCAATCTTCACAATAAAAAGTCAAAAAAAAAAATTATTGCGTTTATTGACAAAAAAAATGATGAGAAATTAAGGTCATCTTATGATAATAAAGAAAAGCACTACAAAGTCACAAACTTCTCAAAAGATTTCTATAAGAAAGGACCAAAATGAGTAATTACTATCTTTCACACAACAATCATGAATGTAAGAGAAATAAGAATAGAAATGGTATAAAAAGAAGAAGAAAAAAATAAACAAAGATGATAATTGCATTCCCTAATATGTGATATTCGTTAATAATTATGCAAAAAATAATTAATAAAATCGTCTTAAATAGTTAAAAACATTTACTCAAGAGTATTGTTTCTAAGACTTTGTATTTTTTTGGTGTCAAAGATTACTCAAGCATGGAAGAAGAAGAGGTGTGTCTCCATAATCCCAAAAGTATATATGTTAACTACTAATGTTCTATATATTCAAAGTATATATATACTTGAGGGCTGTATATAGTAATAATGGTTAAGTGTAAGTTTGTTTACGAATCTTAGTCTATAATTAAATAATGAAAAAACAATAAGCAGTTGGAAGTGAGTGAATGAAGAAATTATAGTAACTAACCTGCCATTCTCGAAGGCCCTGCATACTTTCGGGATTCAATTTCTTAATAGCAACCATCATTCCACAACCAGCTTTGGTCGGAGCCAGTGTCTTCTCATCCAACCATCCTTTGTATACTTTTCCGAAACCTCCTTCTCCAAGCAATGCATCCGATTTGAAACTCTTGGTCGCTGCTTTCAGATTCGCAAAACTGAACTCCTTCAGGTTCCGCACTTCCACGCTAGGAAACACAATGTTCTTGCTGCTATGACTACAGCTTCCTCCATTAACGCTACTAGTGCTTTCAGTAATCCCCATATTCTCATCCATGCTCCCCAAGGACTCACTCGCTGAACCTGCTGCATACCAATAAACATATTTCATATAAATAAAAAACTGTTTGGTCGTGTTTTTTCAAATAAAACTTCAACTAATTTATTATGACTTGCCTGCGTAGGGAAGGGACTTAGAGGGTGTTTGGTGGCGAGCGAGCGAAGCAAAGCAGACACCCATGTTTAGTAGTGTTTAGTGTTAACCAACAAGAATTAATGGGTGCTAATTAGCAGCTAGCAAACTAGTGATGATATGATGTTGTTTTAAATTTGAGTTGAGGTGCTAATTACTTAGGCTTGAGGTTGAGGATGAGAGAAGAATGAATACTAGTGGCAGCTACATAGCATTAACATGAACATGGGGTTGTTTTTGTTATGTGTTTCACTACCTTTCATAATGTCGTTCGCCGTGTTCGCATCGCGTTCTCACTTTTGACGTGCGTCATTTTGTACACACGACAGCTTTGGAAAGAAAAGTCTGCGTGTTCAAAAGCAAGTACAGCCCAATATTTTTGAAGGGACGAAACACCTTCTTTTTTAATGATTATTATATTTTGATAATAAAAAATTTCCAACATTCCATCAATAATTTTCTCTTTTTTTTATCTCTTTTTTCTTGTGATACTGTATTATCAATTAAATTAATCATTTATCTCTTTCAAATTATAAACAACTTAAAATTGTCTAATAAATATTTTTCTTTTTAAATGATTTGATTCTTTTTTAAATGGGAACATATTATGATTATTCAATAATATTGTTAGATATTGTATTTTTTATATAACAAAAGTTTAATTGAATTAGGTCTCAGAAGTTCAATATGATAAGACAGAACTTAGGGTTGAACGCTTAATTACATATTAATCATTAACAAAAATTTTATATTGACACCAGAAATCAAATATATATTTGTAGGATATGAGTTTATTTTTATCAACTAAATTATTTTTTGTTGGTTATTATATATATTGTTGAAACTTAGACTTAATTAAGTATTATCATATATTTGAATATTTATTGTACACTTAAATATTAATGACCTATAAAACTATACATTTAATTTTAATGTAATAATTAATGTTTTGATACTAGTATTATGCATGTGTGATGTACGTGATTCTACAATTGTAAATAAGTATTACCTTCATCTCTATACATATACTACACTATTTATTTTTGCTGATTACCAAATACATGAATCAATATAATTGTCATTGAATTTAAAAGAAGAATTTTGTTGTTCGTATAAGTTTTACCTAGTTCAAACACAATTTTCTCATGTGTGAATTCTAGAAAGAAATATCATGTACTATTATTATTATATGATATTGTATAAAGGATTTGCCTGTTCGTATATTTAAATTAAATTGTATTTTAATTTCTTCTTATCCCTTCTCAAATATGTGTAGGCGTTGGTGTTAATTAAAAAAGTCTTTGAAAAGAAGGTGCCAACGTTAAAGTGTGGATTCATAGAGCCACACTCATAGTTAGTTTCTTCCTCTACTTTCAGTTCCACGCTTCCACTTCTCTTAGCCTTGTTTTCTTTCTTGGTTTTTCCTTTAATTTCCCTCCGTTTCAATTTGTACAAAAAAAAATAATTAAAAAGATGCATATCATATTCTATTTCTATATATTATCTGTTTGAAAAATACTAACCAGTTTTCTGAAAACATTGATTAAAAAACTAAAAGAAAAAATATTAATTTTTTTACTGTATAAAAACATAAAAATAACATTTTAATAATTAGATTTTTAAGGACTTTGTACATATATAATTTCGTCTTAATTATTATGTACATTCTAGGAAAGAACCATTTTTTTTTAACAGACTTGCACCATTCACGTGTATCGCTGTGTTAATGCTACAAATAATTAAGCTGTAACTAATAGAGATTAGAGGAGAAGGTTCGTGGTTCATGCACGCTGCAAAGTCAACGACCGTGGTCCAGGTTCCAACACTTTTTTCCCTATATATGCAAGTTGCATCAGCATTGCATTTGCATATGCATGCTTCCAACGAGGAAAATATCAAAAACTTTTCATTATTATCTTAATTGTGCGCTCAATAGTCACTGGTGCCAAAAAACAACACAACCACAACTTTTTAAGACGATACAACTTCATTATCCCATTATCTGGTTTCATTTTTACCGTTCTTATAGTCTAGGTATTTGACAGTGGAATCCACTAAGATCAATTGGTCGAGTAATCCTTCTTTTAGTTTATTTTCTTGAGGTAGACTCATTTAGGGAGAAAAAAAGGAGATTGAGAATTACGACAAGTTAAACGGAATGCATACTTTATATCTAACTGAACGGGTTGAAAAAGACTAATTAAATTGTGCTCTATTTTTCATCTTGTTTAGAATATGGTTCTTCCCAATTAGTGAATTCCCTATATGACTCCTAATTATCTAAAAGTTTATCAAAAGAGTTTATATTAAAAAAAAAAAAAAACTCTTTCATTGTTACTTTCAATTATTACATAATAAATGGATTATTTTATATTAAACTTATTTTTATATTACCATACAATAGATTATTATTATTAATAATAATTTCTAATCAACAATATTAATGTAATAATTGCCTAAAATCCATCATAACTATATGTGGTATTAATTTTATTGGTTAGGAATGTTAGCAAAACGTATTGTCTAATACATTTTTTAATATACGACTTTTTATTAATAACTGAAATTTATAGAAAATTATAAGATTTCGTGAGTCGCATTTTTATTTAATACAATTTAGTAATTTCTATAAAAAAAGTAGTAATAAAAAGTGTTTTAGATTAGAATGAGTATATTAGAGAGTGAAAATTAACTGATCCTCACCAGTGGAAAAAAAAATAACATTTACAAGTGTTATCATCTTTTTTTAACATGTTATAGTTCCAAGTATTTACCAACTTAATTTGTCAATGAGTCAACCTATTTTTACTCCTAATTATACTAGTCAAATTGTATAACAATGAACAATAGATTTTATACTAGTATGTTAAGATTTTTTTATTAATAATTATAAAATATCACTTTATTTTCTTCTTATATTTATTTTAAAAAAAATAGTGTCAAAATAGTAACATTATATAAATCCCTAAAAATGAGAAATAAAGTAAAATTAAAATGGTCTTTTGTAGCTACCAATAAAAATATCTTTAAATAAAAAAAAAATGCCTTTTCATAGGACGCGATAGTTACATGCTAGAGGATAAAATGAAGGTGGGTCTCCTAGCAGGAATCAAAGTTCAAACTGTGCAAAAAAAAAAAAAAAAAAAAAGATCAAATAAAACAAAAATTGAGCCGCACTTCCACACTAGAAGCAGAACAAAAACTTCAAAGTTTCAAACAATGAACACCGCAAAACGTTCGCATGACATCAGTAGATTTTTTTTTTCTTTTTCTAAAGTAGGAAGAAAATTTACTAGCAACGTGTTTTGTTGCTCTATATTTCTTTATACGACGAACGAAATCACCGCCGAGGAAACAAGTGCTGCATTTCAACCAAAAACACATCAAGTTAGTGGACAAAGACACATCAGTGTCGTAATCCATAACTTTGAATTTAATCAATAAAACTGACCATCATTTTTGACTTTCATGGAAAAAAAAGGTGAAAATGTGAAATAGCATTGAAGCGCACGTGCATATGACAGAGCTTCGAGGAAAGAGTATCTTTACTTATGTTTCTTTTTTTTATAAACCATATATATTTTTTCCTTAAGACAATTTTATCTTAATCGAATAATATCACCATCATAAATGAAAAAACTCTCCCAACATAATCAAAATTTAAACTGAAACCTTTGATTAAATTGGAATAACCTATGCATTCAGAGGTCCGAATCATTATTATTCATGTATTAGACCCGACTCAATGAAATGGAATATTCTAAAAGCCTTTTCACCTGCAGGGAAGAGATTGATCATTTGGAAGTGCTTCCAACCCAAAACTACTCTTAATTAGTTGCTTGCTTTCCAAAACCGCTTAAGTATGATTCACGTTGTATCAACATGAAATCGTTTCCGGGTCAATATTTAGAGTCGTAAATCTCAACATGGTACAATTTAGAACTCTAGAAACAATGATTAGGAGAACATGAACAAGAACAAAAAAAAAAAAAAAAAAAAAAAAAAAAAAAAAAAAAAAAAAAAAAAAAAAAAAAAAAAAAAAAAAAAAAAAAAAAAAAAAAAAAAAAAAAAAAAAAAAAAAAAAAGGAGAACAAGAACAAGAACAAAATTGAGCATTTTAGATGCTATAATTATGTTGCCTTTAGATATTGCAATCCATATATAAGTCAAAAGTAAATCTATGAAGGTCAAGATGACCAATCAAAAGAGGTGTATACGTTTTTTCATTCCATGTCCATTCTACAACTTGCAAACTATGGTTTTTTTGTTGCTCTTTAAAAAAGGTGCTATGTGCTGGATACTGCAGAATTGTGTTTTCCAACAGCTCTAGCTCTGTGTCTTCTCTTGAAAACATCTTGCCTGAATCTCTTGGTCTCACTTTGTATGTCCATAAAGGGTTTCTTCTCTATGTTTTCCTTTTCACTCTCCAACATCCTTTGCCTCTTTGCCACGGCCAAAGCTGCTTCCCTGTCCTCCAATTCTTGGTTCTTTGCCTCTTCCTGCATGTGTCCGACTTCTTGTAAATTAGTCAATGTTGGACAAACAGATACTATTTTTTTTTTTTTTGTGCGTGTACGAGGATTTCAAGTTTGAAAATGACAGAGATTATAAGGTTGTCAAAAAATATATTTTTTTTACCCTAAATCCACTTTAAGCTTGGTAAAAGGGAAACATAGAAGTAAATACAGCTAGTGGCAAAGATTTTATAGATCATATAGGAAAAACTTATGAATAAACATCCGAATTTAAAATTAAGCATTGATGTCAAATTTCACCTATCTACGGAAGCTTGTGTATATTATATAATTTTAACTGAATTTTAAAAAGAGAGAACTCAAGATATTGAATGTATCATGTTTGACCAAAACATTAATAAGATAATCCAGAATAATGCTTCAAAGTGCACTTCATGTTTTCCGTTTCACCCACTCCATGCTTCAAAGAACTTTTTAACTATCATGCACTGTACCTTAAGTATTCAATCATGTGGGCTACAAATAAGCCACCGTGCATTTCCTCGTTATATTTCAAATAATAATATTTGTTCAAAAGGTAGGTTGCATGCACTTCAACACAATTACGCTGATGTTCAAATAAATAAATTTTAGTTGAAGAAGTAGCTGTAAATGGAAAGCAATCTTCTTGAAATTTGTACACATAAATCTCAATACAGAGAGTTTTAAAGTCATTATAATAAAAAATGTGAAGTGAGAAGGACCTGAAGATCATGAATGAGACTGTCAAGTGATTTGATCTTCCTATGAGGCCAGCGGGGAATACCAAATTCTCTGCACTTTCTCTTGAGAACAGTAAGCCCAACATTTAGATTTCTTGATGCTTCTACAATTGGCATACCAAAGCACTTCACCAAATCTGATAAAGAAATTTTTGCTACAAGATCACTGGGTGCCCTCTTTTTCTTCGCTAGAAAACCTGCAAATCCTCACCTCATCTGTTAGATTAAGATATAAATATTTATGCATACGACGTTATTAACAAAAAGCATTAGGAAGCTTCACACAAGGAGTTTGAGAATTTATGTACAGGATCACAAAACAATTTTTTTAATAAATAAATTGTATACTGCTAAGACTGAACTGCTGGAATAAAAAGGATAATAATTGACAACATTCAAAATTGAGAGCAACATAGTATACAGGATTGGAGATAATAACAACAATCCTTTAAAAAAGAGGGAATCGTCAGAAGTTTTAAAACCTAAAAAAGAAGTTCCATTTTTATGTCAGTCATAAAGAGGATTCCTGTATTTGATTAGCATTTAAGAACTTTTCTACATTCAGAACGGTAGATTGAATATGTCCATATAGTAGCATAAATTTTTACTGTAACAGATAGGTTTCACCAAAAGATTGAATATGTCCATATAGTAGCAAAGCTGCAGAACAAACTTGCTAAATAGGTTATGTCTGTTAGATAACTGAGAGCATTGACTCTGAACCTGGTGAGCTTTCAACATCTGTCTCATTGTCCGGTGACTCAGACTCGTCGTCTTCATAAGGAAGACAATTGAGATCCTGATCAAGAACAGGAAAGACTTTTCGTGATGGTTGGAAATTGTTGCTTTGTCCTTGCCTTTCTTCTCCTGTAGAGTCTTGGGCTATATCTCTGTCTTCCTCCTTACGGTCCAACTTGTATATCATGTGGAGATCATCAAGCAAGTTTGGAATCATCTTAAGCTTTGGGTTTCTGAAAATTAAAAAAGAATAATAAGAGGGAGTTAGATATATCATAAGTTACTCTGTAGAAGTAATTGGAAACAAAATGGAGAAGCTCAGAAGATTTAAAACTTGTAGAAGTGGTGGAACAGTCATGTAGGGAGATATTTTTTAGTCAAACAGTAGTAAGGGTTTTATGAAACAGTGAAATAGTGATATCAAGACAAGGCTATTAAGACTATAGGCATGTCATATCAAACATAATGATGTTCAAATACATAATTATGCAATTTGGAGATAATGTCATTCCTGCCAAAAGAAAGTAGGACTGGAAATTCAATGAAATCCAGAACCACCCACAAGCTTTCACTCCACTATGGACAGGAAAAGATAGTGAAAGAAATGAGGTTTAAAACCCTGTAAGGGCAAAAATAATGAACAGGATAAAATATAAATATTTGAAAATTCATAGAAGAAAAATAGGGGATGAGTTTTAGGGAATTTTAGGGAAAAAGAGAGAAGGTAGGGAAAGTTAAAATAAGAAGTTATATGCTTTCCACCCCTTTCCAGAAATTAAAGGTACTAAGGTAGGTATGCCTTCCCCTTAAATGGATATTAATAAGAAAATTATGCAGAATACCTTCTGTTTGTTGAAGAAACATATAGTATATATATTAATATCACCTTGTTCCCCTTTAATTTGGAAGGGGGGGGGGGGGGGGGGAAATCAACTTTTTATGAGGGGAATGGAGATTGGAGAAAAATTGGTCTACTCTATTCATTTTCTTTTCTTTAAAATTTAAATATAATGCAAAGCATATATTCAAGTATTTCAGCTTCATACATAAAGAATCAACTTTATTCTTGATTCCCTTTCCTCCTCAAAGTGTAAACAAGGTAGTATCAATTATTCCTTTATGTCTTGGTAAACCAGTCATATAAATATAAGACTATTACATGAAAGATAAATCTGAATGCCATATTAGAAAATGGTTAAGTGAACATATTACACATTGTCTCTGCACAGGAAGACAACAAAATGTTACTGATTGAGGGGATAAAATTCTACATGAATATCTCTGAATACATCTCCCAATTTTTGGGTGTTTTGGGGAAGGGGCATGCCTAATTTTCACCTTAAGAAACATCTGATATATTTTTTTCTGTAAAAGCAAACATCAGTTGCTTCAACCATTGATGCTATCACTTACTAACCTTTGCTTATATCCCAGGACTAACAGGAAGACCAAAAACATATTCTGGTCAGACAGCTTAGCTTTGTTCTGTTTGTTATGAATCTTACTAGTAAAATAGCACTAATGCTATTCCCACTTCAAATTTCCACTACACTTTTTTTCTATATATCTCTCCCTACCACATCACTGGTTAAGTCTCACTTTTCTCTCTTGTTTTCTTATATCACTCTTTGCTGTGAGAATTTTAAGTGAGAATAATATTACTCTTAAAATAGGGACTATAAAAAGTTATAGAGGGATATATTTTCTAAATTTAATTTAATATCATTCCATGGTCACTCCACTTCCTTCTATTTCAACTTTTCTGTACAAAGAACTCATAACCATAAGTATGCTCTGGAGACTGGAGTAATAAGTGACTAATCGCCACATACATAAAGATTTTTTGGGACACCACTAAAGTCATCTACTACAATAAACATGACTTATAAATGAATTGTGATCTTTCTATTAGAGGGTTATGTTATGAGATGGAAAGAAACTGTTTATTACTTGTGCAGAGGTCTGCCAGTTCTATGCCAAAGGGTTTAATACTTAAATATCTTTGATTCCCACAAGGGAAGAGAACACTCTCATGTTCTCCAGGGAAAAAAGAGAATCAACATCCCTTATCTGTTATAAACTATAAATTTACAACTCAAATTTAGCTTTTGGATAAAATGTACACATATCAACCCAATTTGCACACATTACAAAATTTTGCTTCTCTATTTTTAACTGTGATTCATTCAAGGTGGGGAAATCTTGGTGGGACCAAAGAGCTAAGTACATAATCATATAACGAAAAGGGATCGATTCCGATTCAGTATATGTTATGGACTAATGTGAAAGGCAAATATAGGGCTAAGCAGATATACCTTGTGACCAATAAAAGCCGTGGAATGCGGCAAAATTGAGGAGTGTGATCGGCATGAAACGCAAAGACACAAAGCCACACTCCATTCCGGTGACCTTCACACACTTCAGAAACACGAGATTTCACCAATCCAGGAATTGGGGTAGCCTGCATTTCCACATAGGAGCCACTCTCTGAAAACACAAACTCTCTCTCAACTTCACTTTTCTCTCCACCCCCTCGGCAGTACACATGCACGCTCCTCATCAACTCTGTAATCCACACACCCACAAAGGAAATAAACAAACAAATAACGAAATTCCACCACCCCACAAAAAAAAATCACATTTTTCAACGAAAAACGAAACTTGGAATGAAAATGACAAGGGAAACAGAATCTGGGTCATGAGAGAGATGCATGGTGACACACATACCTGGTTGGAGGGTGTTGTTGAAGACTAGTAGGTTGGTGAGCAAAGTGGTGTTGGTGTGCGAGGAATCCATGAAGGGGTCATGAGAATAAGAATGAGAAAAAGAAAGAGATAGGAAGCAATAGCATGAAGCGTGGACTTAATAGAAGGAAGAGAATGAGGCAAAAACCAGCTTTTAAGTGCAAGTTTGCATGATCTTCCGCTTTTTTCGTTGGTTTCGGATCAGTTTAGAATCATTCCCAGCTAAAATAATGTACTTTTGCTCTTTAGTCTTTTTCTTTTGTCACCTCCTTACTCTCCTTTTTCTCTTCATTTATTTTTCTTCACCTTTTTTGGTTCGATGTAAATTTATTGTGCAACCGTTTAATTACTCCATATTGATACTTTTACTTGTGAATCAAAGTGATTTTCTTATAACAAGTTGGTGCAGCTTATATGGAATAGATTATGTGAGTGTTATAAATTTATAATTTTGTGTTTAATTTTTATAGATAAAATATGATTTTTGTTGTTGTTGAATAGGAGGAATCTAAGTGAATAGCTTGTTTTTTCAAGTACGTCATATATCAAGATTTAACTTTTAAAATTAAAATATTTTGGTCAAAGAATTTATATTCATTTCAAGGATAAAAATGTGTTTTAAATCTCTCAATTTTCACTTAAAATTAATCTTAATCTTTAAGTGTGTGTTTCGGACGGTGGTAAATTATATGTAAATTTATTTCATTTTTATGGTGTGAATGAAGCTATGGTTATACTGCTTCTAGATTTTTATTTTTATGTGATTAAGGAGACTTACCATCAAACTAAACATATCTTAAAAAAAATGATATTGTTTTTTGTATTTTTTTTCTATAATTAGTGAATTTTATTCTTTTTATAGAACTTAAGATATTATGATATAAGAGACCAAATTCTATTTAAAAAATTATAAGAGACTAAATTTACTAATTATTAAAATTAAGAGGATCAAAATTATCATTTTAAAAAAATGATATTGTTTCTTGTATTTTTTTTCTATAATTAGTGAATTTTATTCTTTTTATAGAACTCAAGATATTATGATATAAGAGACCAAATTCTATTTAAAAAATTATAAGAGACTAAATTTACTAATTATTAAAATTAAGAGGATCAAAATTATCATTTTAAAAAAATGATATTGTTTCTTGTATTTTTTTTCTATAATTAGTGAATTTTATTCTTTTTATAGAACTCAAGATATTATGATATAAGAGACCAAATTCTATTTAAAAAATTATAAGAGACTAAATTTACTAATTATTAAAATTAAGAGGATCAAAATTATCATTTTTAGGTATATAAATTAACATAAATTTTGAACGAAAATTGATTGATTCAACATATTTTACGTTTGTTTTAATGATAGTATTATTTTAAAAGGAAATAACAGACAATAAAAAGAAATACAATTTTTTATACCGAAAATTAATAAATACAATGACATAAAATGATGTAGAAAAAGTTGTCTCGATAAAAAGCATCAAACCGGATTTTCGCGGAGGCATTTACTAACCGCTTGTTTGTTTCAGTTTTTTTTATGCTGCAAATGCTTCTTTCTCGTGTCTTGAAATACATTTTACGAAAAATAATTTTTCTTTTCTGTGGTAAAACGGCCAATTATAAATTCCTTAAACGTTAAAGAGATGAACTGCTATGATGCGTTTGATTTTTATGAAACATTTCATTTACTATTTCAAATTATTATTGATAAAAAAAAATCATTTTGATTTTAAATCTTATATTTAAAATTTTAGGCTTCTTTTACATCAAATAAAAAGAAAAAATATTAAAATTTTAATCTTAGATATTTTTTTATAATTACTAAAAATTAATCCCTACTATTTTTGTTTTTTTTCTAACTAAAGATTAATTCTTAGTAATTTTAAAATTATAAGAATGAAAAATCAAATTTATAAAATATAAGGATTTAGATTAAAATTAATATAACAAAAAAAATGTCGTGAAAAAAACTAAAAACATATTTATTTTAATTAAGAAAGTACAATAATTATATTATAAGTTTCCTATTCATAAATAAATTCATCGGTTGTTCATAATTTATTATCCAAATCAAGGTTGGCTAAATGGCTAAAGACAAAGTTTAATAAAGTTAGTTTGATTTTCTAAACAAAGTTTTTTTATACACAAAGTCAAAAGTTGAAATAAATAATGTTTAAAAAATTATTATTATTGATATATTTTATCTTAGGTTTAATTGCTTTTGGGGGTTGTTCAGTTTCAATTATATGTAATTTCCGTCCTTCTAGTTTTTTTGAAAGCCAATTAAGTCAATTTATTTTTAAAATTAAATAAAAATAGTCCATATTTTTTTATAAATCCTTCAAATTCTCATTTTCTACTAAATGTTTTACAACTAAAATGATTAAATTGCTTTCTCTAGTTCCAACTTACTAACTAAAACATCAAATCTCACCTAAAATCAATAAATAAAAAATATTATTTTATACATATAATAATAATAATAATAATGTGAGAGTTTTAAAAATAAAAATTTAAGCAGTAAAAAATAAAAAAATTTAACTGTGAGATCAATATTATATTTTGAAAATAAAAAGACCTAATTTATTTTAAAAATAATTCAAATTAAGGAAACCAAAATTATAATTAAACCTTTATCTTATATGACAACGTGCATTTGTAAAAACATATTGTTAAACATTTTTTAGATAATAATTATCACTGTCACAATTTTTTTTATTTAGATTATATTAAAATAATGTAACCTAAAAGTTAATAAGTCCAATAGTTATATGTTTCTTAAAAAAAAGTCCAATAGTTATATTCAAATAAATGAGTCTAATAAAAGTCATTTACTTGAGTATTAAAAAAAAAGAAACCAGAAAGACTAATTAATTGATTAACGCATGCCATAAAATCACATTAGTTCCGTAAACAACTACTAATACATAAAGAAGAATCATTCCTTTTAAAAAAAAAAAAAAAAATCAATTCAGTTTCATATCAGAATCCAGACATGTCTTTTCGCTTACTTGTATAGTTGCCCTTGTTTTCATTAAATATTCGTCGTTGAAATTGAAATATTCATTTGCATTAATTGCTTTTTCTGAGTCATCCTTAATATAAAAGGATTTCTTCACCGAACAGCAAAAAATTTATTTTATAGAAAAATTGCTAATATTAAGTATATATAAATTTGTTAGAGTGTTGAAATGTAAATTATTATTTTTTATTTTATTAATATATTAAGATTATTTATTTTATTTTTATTCACTTTAAAAGAAAAATATTATATAATTATAGACAACATAATTGAATATTTTAATTTAAACTAAAGTATAATTTTGATATCCTTTTAATTTTAAATTTATAATTTTAGTCTCCTATTTTTTTTATTTGATTTTAGTCTACCTGATTTAAAAAAAAAAAAACATAACTTTGGTCTTATCTTAAATTTTTATATGTTTTATTTATTTTTATTTTGGACCAACTAAACTGTAGATCTAACATGTTAATTTAATATAACATAAAAAATTAATTAATTAAAATACAAAAAAAAATTATGAAAAATTGAGTATTTAACCAAAAATGTGGATTTTTTTAAAATGGGAAACCAAAAAAAAAAAGATCAAAACCACAAATCAGAAATTAAAAGGAGACATAAATTATAATTTAACCTTCAAATTATGAGTAACATGTTTTTTTAACAACAAATCTCATTTATAAGCCATCAAGTAGTGATCAAACTAGAAGCAAAAACAATAATTTATGAGTAATATGTAATAATTCATTTTATTAATAGGCGATCACGGTGGTGCTTTGATTATGTGTTTATCAGCTTTAAAATTCACTCACATGCATATTGTCACAAGTGATTAAAGATTTGATACAAACTTCCACTTTTTTCTATCAATAGTTTAAATCTTCTTGATGAAATCTTCTAAGTGAATATCTATTAAATATTATTAATACTATCATGATATATTTGACATCTTCTCATATAGTATTCGGTTGGGAATGTTTATTCATTTTACTATTTCACTAAAAAATCTTGCATATTAACTTATTCTTATTCAATAAGCATGCCATTACTCAAAAAAAAAAAAGCATGTCATTAAATTCTCTAAAAAAAAAGTATATTATATTGAATATTTATTATTTAAAAATTAAATTCATGACTCTTTATTTATAAATAAAATAAATTATTAATACACTTATTTTATTTAATTAACTACATTAACATCATTATTTTGATGTATCATTAGTTAAGAGTTATTATTTTTTTAAATTATCAAAATTTATAAATTAAAAAATAATTTTTGACTAATGATACATAGAACAAGTGTCTTACTGATTTTTTTTCCCTGTAAATATCTTTAAATATCTCCATTTTAATAGGAACAAGGATAGTATTTCAATGATTAAAAAAAAAAGACAGTATTTCAAATATCTTCTCATTTTATAAGTAATAGTAAAATAATTTCAGAAACAACAAGACTCTAATTTAGAGACACACCTTCCAAGAGTTTTTTTGTTTTTTTTAATGGGAGTATTTTTTTTAAAAAAATGTACATGAATCTCATTTTAATCCGAAAGAATCATAATGTTTTTTAATAGTCATTTTTTCATACATGAATTTTCCATTATGATAATTAGATTAGATTAAAGGACTTAATTACAAATAAATATATAAGTTCAAATATTTAATTAAAAATCAGAAATCTAATTAAATATTATCAAAATAATTTAAAGACCTACGAATTAATTTAACCTAATTAACATGAGTTCTTAACTATGTTGGTAAAAAAAATTAAACTCAATAAAAAATTACTAAAAGACATACGCGTACACAACCAAATCAAGCATTCAAATTTGATGACGATGTAACTGGAATGATCCGGCGGCACGCAGCGTTTGACCCAAAAGTGGCAAGCAAAGTGTGTGGTATTGTGTTTGAACCATTTTTGCTGTCACTGGCAAAGACTTCAAACCCCATAACTCTGAGATACTGCAACCAAATTCACGCTAAGCTCATAGTCTCCCAATGCATTTCACAAACCCACTTAACCAACACCCTCTTGAACCTCTACGCCAAATTTGGCCACTTTCGCCATGCCCACTTCCTGTTCGACCAAATGCCTCACAGGAACGTTGTCACCTGGACAACCTTAATTTCCTCGCATCTCCGAACTGGGTCACTTCCCAAAGCCTTTGAGATGTTTAATCACATGCGTGCATTGAATGAGAGACCCTATGAGTACACCTTCTCTGTTCTGCTTCGAGCTTGTGCCACTCCTTCATTGTGGAATGTGGGTTTGCAGATTCATGGCCTGCTGGTTCGGTCTGGGCTTGAGAGGAACAAGTTTGCTGGGAGCTCTATTGTGTATATGTACTTTAACAGTGGTAGTAATCTTGGGGATGCGTGTCGTGCCTTTCATGACTTGTTGGAGAGAGACCTTGTTGCATGGAATGTTATGATTTCTGGGTTTGCTCGTGTTGGTGACTTTAGCATGGTTCATAGGTTGTTTTCTGAAATGTGGGGAGTGGAAGGCTTGAAACCTGATGATTGTACCTTTGTTAGCTTACTCAAGTGCTGTTCTTCATTGAAAGAGTTAAAGCAAATTCATGGGCTTGCATCTAAGTTTGGTGCTGAAGTTGATGTTGTGGTGGGCAATGCTCTGGTTGACTTGTATGGCAAACGTGGGGATGTCAGTTCTTGCAGGAAAGTCTTTGACTCCATGGAGGAGAAGGATAATTTTGTTTGGAGTTCAATCATTTCAGGCTATTCCATGAACAATAGAGGGGAGGAAGCTGTGCATTTCTTCAAGGACATGTGTAGACAAAGGGTGAGACCGGATCAACACGTGTTATCGAGTACTTTGAAAGCCTGTGTTGAATTAGAGGACTTGAACACAGGAGTTCAAGTGCATGGCCAAATGATAAAATATGGGCATCAAAGCGATTGTTTTGTAGCAAGTGTGTTGTTGACTCTCTATGCCCGTGTCGGAGAACTTGTGGATGTGGAAAAGTTGTTCAGAAGAATTGATGATAAAGATATTGTAGCATGGAACTCAATGATCTTGGCTCATGCTCGGTTGGCGCAGGGATCGGGTTCCTCTATGAAACTATTACAAGAACTTCATGGAACAACCTCTTTGCAAATTCAAGGTGCCTCCTTGGTTGCTGTTTTAAAGTCTTGTGAGAATAAATCAGATTTACCTGTAGGTACGCAAATTCATTCAATTGTAGTGAAATCGAGTGTAAGTCATCATACTTTTGTTGGCAATGCATTAGTCCACATGTAGTCTGAGTGTGGACAAATTGGTGATGCATTTAAAGCTTTTGTTGACATTGTCTGGAAAGATGATGGTTCTTGGTTCTATTATTGGAACTTATAGACAAAATGGGATGGAATCAGAAGCATTAGAGCTATGCAAAGACATGTTGGCTGATGGAATCAATTTTACGAGTTATAGCCTTCCTCTGTCTATTTCAGCTTGCTCACAACTTTCAGCTATACATGTGGGTAAACAGCTCCATGTTTTTGCTATCAAGTCTGGTTACAACCATGATGTGTATGTTGGAAGTTCCATTATAGATATGTATGCTAAATGTGGAATCATGGAGAAGTCAGACAAAGTTTTTGATGAACAAGTAGAGCCAAATGAAGTAATTTATAATGCCATGATCTGTGGATATGCTCATCATGGAAAAGCAAAAGCAGCCATAGAAGTATTTAGTAAGTTAGAGAAGAATGGTTTGACCCCCAATTATGTAACTTTCTTATCTGTACTATCAGCTTGTAGCCATTCGGGTTATGTAGAAGATACGATGCATTTCTTTACATTGATGCTTAACAAATACAAGATTAAGCCAGAATCTGAGCATTATTCGTGCTTAGTTGATGCCTATGGTCGGGCAGGAAGACTAGAGGAAGCTTACCAAATAGTGCAAAAGGATGGAAGTGAATCAGCATGGAGAACATTACTAAGTGCTTGTAGGAATCATAATAACAAAGAAATTGGAGAAAAATGTGCAATGAAGATGATAGAATTGAATTCTAGTGATCATGCTGGGTATATTCTTCTTTCCAGCATTTACATTGGAGAGGGAAAATGGGAAGAAGCTCTTAAATGTAGGGAGAGAATGGCTAACATTCATGTGAAGAAAGATCCAGGTAGTAGTTGGTTGATCTGAGGATCAGAGACCGAGATGGTAATGTGTTTTATACTAATGACTCGCCATTATTAGAGTGCAATTTTCAAAAAAATACAAAATAATTCTATGCTTGTACGTTTCGGCAGGTATGGCTAGTGTTTTGCGCTATTCTAAAGTCTGATTGATCGACGCATTCTGGCCATACAACTTACTGAGTAACTGAGAAGAGATGCCCTGGGATACACTAACCATAAACTTCATTTTTCACTATATTGGAATGAGTAATGACCGACCCACCCACCCACCCATTGTCGTATTTATCTGTAGCCTGAACAAGCACAACAGGGACATATACATCATCAGACGTGTACAATAACCATAATTTAATTTTATTTCCGTATAGATGCAGAAACTGCTGCATGCTATTTTCTGACCCCTTGGGCCTTTAAGAAAGAAAGATAAAAATAAAACTAAATAGATAGGTGATATATAGTGTTATTAGAAAGAGATGGCAAAAAATAAGTGTCAAATAAGTGTTATTTGTAATATATGAATGTCTGTATATGTCTATCCATTAAATTTTTTTGTTGGAAAGCACAACCATGATATTATTTGCTCTAAACGGGCCACACCTTTTTCCGATGGTAGAACTACTTGTCCCTTTCCCCTATCTTTTGATTCATGCTGTACTAAGACGAAGTCAAGTTTTTCCAAATTTAAATGCGCTCGAACAACCAACAATGTTTATGTGTTGGTTAATGTTGCGACAAATTCAAACAAATACGTCCTAAATTCATACAATATTATACAATCAAATCGTTTTCAAAATACAAATCACAGATGAAGATACAGGAACGTAAGCGTTGTACTTCGGCCCCGTGAAACTTCCACTGTTCCCCAATCTTAAAACAAGTCGCAACTTTGTCCATCAAACGCTCATAAGTGGATACACAGCACCAAATCCGTATGTGTATGCTTGACAAAAAAATTCAGAATCAGTAACTTCTACTTCCCTGCCTTGAGGAACTTTTTTCGCTTCTGTTCACCTATAAATTAGGAAATGTAACGTTTTACCTCCATAATTAACAATTTTAACCCACGTCTTTCACAACTTCCTTTCTCCTGCAGTTCTGACATGAAATGCTCAGCCAGTTTGGCCTTGTTTAACTATCCAGAGTTAACCCATTATCATCCTCTTCTGTTGGATCTTCAGGTGATGTTGACTTTGGAAATAATTCTTCATCGGGGTACATCTGATTAAATAGCTGCGATAGTACCACCACCAAACTAGTAAGCATCAGTTACAGGGCTAATAATTATTAGTGAAGGATTGTAATGTTTTTTTTTTTTCTTTATACAGTCAACTTGCCAAAGCAAATACACAAGTGCACAAATATTTTCCCAGTTTGTTTCCTTACTTTTCATTAACAAAAATGATTAGACCAGAAATAAGGTTTCTAGGTATTTCGGTAACAAGAAGTAAGACAGAAATACTGAGAAAATTTATATTTCAAAATGAAGAATAATAAAGACAAACCTTCTCGGTAGCATCTAAAAGGTCATTGTAGTTCAGATTTCCATCAGGTGTAGGAGCGGAGCTGATAAATTCAAATTTACTCTGAAAAGGAGATCAAAGTATATCCATAGTCAAAAAATGATGACCATGTCAATGCTATACAGGTTTAATTTTGAATCACATCTATCATGACAAAATTCTTAGACAATGGTCTAATTACCAGTGGTTGTGTTCTTTGAAAAATGTAATATGTGGTCCTTAGGGGCCCTAATACTTTCTTAATCTCAAAAATATTTAACCAAAAATAGAGAGGAATCAGGGGTAGAGCCTCCATAATGATAAAAATAAATTCAAATGAGCCATGAGTGATGAAGTAAAGGAAAAAAGTTCGCGTGCAATATGCAAGTAAAAATAAACATAGTTGAAGGAATAAATCTGTGAACAAGTCAGGATTAGAAACACACCATAATTAATTTCTGAATATAAAATGCACTCCAGAGCACAATGGGTTTTATATCTTCACCATCACTTTGAACACTAGGAATACTTTCGGAGATTCCAGATACAGGCAGTGTAAGAAGAGCATTCATGGCTGCTTTTAGTAGCTTCTTTCCTTCATCAGCATCATTGCACATAGTGGAAAAGTATAAAATAAAGCTGAGAAAGAAGAGGCAAACATGGTCAGTTCAAGTTCACATAGGGGAAATATAAATGTTAATAACTAGGAGTTGAAAATGAATATAGTAACATGAATCAGAACTCTAAAGGTAAAACATGGGAGTAATTGTCACTGTCCTGAAGCCTGCAATCAATATACAAGACACATAACAATAAAAAGAATCCTGCGAATTAGCGGCAAAATCCCTAACAAAAATTTCTGAATGGGAGCAATTAAATTACAAAAATATTTTTAGATACAATAGTAATTTCTCACTCCCAACCAAAAACAAAATAAAATGATTCTCTTTTTCTTTATTTTTTAATGTTCCTAAGCTCCATCAATAGAAGAATAGGCACAATTGGAAAACCCAGCCAGTAGAAATGAGAAGCCTGCTGCTAGTTTCTTAGGTCCTTAATTTTTTTTTTTTTTTTTGCAAAATGCATTATCCTCTTTCAAGTCTTGGATGCATCCTTTTGATAAAATAAAATGCAAGTTGCTTGCAAAGGCATTCAAAATTACAACGGAAATTTTGTTGTAGGGTTTCACAGCAATATTGTGTTTACCTCCTTTGTTTAAGCAGAGCTTTGGAGGCTCATTCATGGATGTAAAATATTTTGAGTGACAATATATAAATCAGAAGCATTTATATTATGCTAAATAAGCTGTTTGAGCCACTACATAATACTTTATGAACAACGTGATAGAACGAAGAAACGGAAGATCAAGAGAAGCAGAGAATATAAATTTAAAGGAAAAATGAGCATTCCAATGTTTATTTAGTAAAAAACGTACATTCCTGCAGGACAAACAGCAAGATTTGATCCTATCTGAAGAACTTTGATTGATGTCACCTGTTGAGGATACAAAGCTAGAGGGAACAGAGAAAAAGTTAATTTCTTTCTCATGTTTTAATATGCCTCTAGTTACAAATGCAGTGTTTAAATCTCTCTTACATCTAGGAGGATACACCACCGAGCAATTTGATACATCTGCCTTTATTGAGCTCCTTGTGATGCATATTCCCCTAGCTACCATTCCTTTAATATCTCTCTGACCCAACATTTGGAGCCTTTCACTGGGAAAATCTCTTGGAGACAAAGACAATGCTGATGGAATCGTGAAGGATGGGTCCAGGATTAGTTGGTGGCTATATAAATCCTGACCGGAAGCTAATCTAACACCTTTATAAGACCCCGTAACCTGTAATGTTGGTTTAAAAATGACAAAGATAAAATTCCTTTTGCACTTGACTTCAACCTCATCTCTTCTCACAAAAAAGTACTAGAAAACACAGATCAAAGATATATATCTGCACCTTATCCATAAGCAGAGAAACAACCGGCATTCTTAGAACCTGAATCACAAAAGTATAAGATGTAAATAAGCATATATGGTCAACAAAACAATAAAGAAAAATATTTTGAAGAACATATAAGCAGAAAAATAGTTAACGTCATTTAGTTTGTCAACAAAATATCAAGGAAATGCCAAGCATTAAGCACCAGTGTAAAATTGGAAGAAAGAGATACAGAAAATAAGCATTTAATATATAGAATCGATGTATAAAATAATGTTCTTATTTTCTGTTTTGATAAAAAGGCATTCAACAAGTTTTTAAACAAAAATATGCCAGCTTTAAAGAAGTTACGGAAACTAGAAAATTTCCCTTAGAGTGTCATATATCCATTGAACCTTACATAAATGCAACCTTTGACTGCAGCACGGCGACAAAAGGCTTGTGGTAGTTCTCCCTCACCATAAATAGGATAAAGCAAAGCCCCAGGAGCATTGGGAAACCTGAGTAAAACAAGTATCTTATAAAGAAAATTAACAGTATCCCTTAAATTAAAAAAAAAAAAAAAAAAATCAAGGCAAATTAACATGGAACAATAAGAATAGGAAAATACCTTCCAACAGATGAGCTGTATCGAGCTAAAGAATCTATTCCATCTTTTGTTTTAAGTAACTCTTTACAAACCTCGTTATATGTCTTGATCATAATCTAGCATGGCTATAGCATACAAAAGAATCCTGGGGAAGACAAAAAGGCATTTCCTTAGTGTACTGAATCATGTCAACAGGTTATGCTTCATTATATACGGTTTGAGTTTACATTAGGCAAAAAAGTGTCAATGAAATATGAAAGAAACAGTTCTCTTCATCACACAAGATGATCAACTTCACTTTTTCAAAAAGAAAAAAGAAAAACTACAATGCCCCGTCAGACTGTTTAAGCATCCAATCCAAATCAAGCAAACTAAGCCACTATCAAGCACTTCAAAACACTAATCAAACATCACTGCACCAATTGCCGGGGGGGGGGGGGGGGGGGGGGGGATATCAAAAGTGTACAAGTGAAACTCTCACATTATTCTGTCTTAGTGTGTAAGCCTCCCCCGTTTTGTGATTTGATTTTGGTTTTCAAAGCACAACACATAAAATTCTAGCATTCTACTGATATGAAGACTTTTCATTTTGGCATAAACATGTTTACATTATCTTAAAAAAAAACAAATTAATGATTACAACATAACTTGAAAGTGTTCAGAATCAGACAGGGCAAATGAAACCCTAAGTAAATCCCCTATGCTGAAGTAAGATAATGCTGTGCAGTAAGGAAACTTAAAATAAATCAATTCTCACTAGGAAATAGAAATGGTGAATACGATTTTATCTTAGGCGGCAACTTCATCTTCTCCAAGAAACTAACAAACGGAATCTCCAAATCCTCCTCGGGAATCTTCTCCTCCTGAGTATCATCCAGGTGCTGCTGAACCAGCTTGAATAACCTCATCAACTGGTTCTTCTCCTTCAGCGGAAGCTTCTTGTCTCTGAAAATCGATCCTCGAGAATCCGGCAAGTTAGCCAAACCCGTGTTAGCTTCGTAGACGAAGCTCTCGTCGATTCCTTTGAACTCCAAATACTGCGCCGCGTCCGATTTAATCAACGGATCGATCGTCTTGTCCGCGCAGAACAGCGCCCTCGGACCTCCCAAATCGATGCTGAATTTTCGCTGAGAAACGCGGATTCATCGTAGGTCACGATTTCTGAGTCGGAGCAGAGGGGTTGGTGGACGAGGTCGATGACAACGACGTCGTCGGAGTCGGTGGTTGTGGCGGCAGCGGAGGGGAGGGAGTGCGGGAAAGTGAGGTCATGGAGGGAGAGAGAAGCGAAGTGGCTGCCGTAGAAGGAGTTGGGGTCGAGGTGGGGGGTGGTTTTGCGGACGGCGGAGGCGGCAGCGGCAATGACGGATTCCGATAGGGCGGTGCCGACGATGATGAGATCGAAGTTGACTGGGTCAATGGGAGGGTAAGAGAAGGGATCTTGGGGTTGGGTAATAGCGACGACGACAGCGCGTGCAGGTTACTTGCCGTCTGCGTCGTGCAGGTTTGCCCTAGTTTGACTGATGCCAGCTAGTATTGGATTGGGTTACCTAAGGTCTAAGGAAGAATATTTTTATTTTAACTTTCGATTTTTTTTCTTCTTAAATATCTTTTTAATCCATTCCCATCTTAAAAATGTATAGCACTGTCACATTAATCATGGAAAATATTAAGAAGAAGAAAAAAGTTCTTTTAATGTAATATGGAAATACATTAGTTTTAAAATGTAGTTGTAAAATTTAGTTGGTTTATTGATTTAATCGAGATAATAAATTAGTAATTTAAATAATTGGTTAGTAATTAGTCTGATTTGATATGATATATATTTAAAATTCAAAATTATTTCATAGGAGTGGTTCATTTTGTTTTTGTAAAATTGATCGGATTAGACCGTTTTAATCGAATAGGTCATTCTGGATCAATTACGTAACTGATCTAATAGTAAAATTAACCTTATTAGATCATCAAGTTTAAATTGAACTCTTCGTATTAATCCAACTAAAATGTATTTCAATTATGATTCCAAATAACAAAAAATTAGTATGATATGAATAATAATATTAACAAATATTTAAATAGTAAGCAGATAAGTTTAAGAACCAATATTAAATTTTCTTAGCTTTGAAGATACTTTAAAACTTTCAACAACTAAAATGATATTTTATCCTTTTAATTTCTACAATACAAATATTCAGTTTTAATTTCTTGAAACAATTTTAATTACTCTTCGTCTTCCATCATCATTTTGCATACTTATACGGTTTTACCATATGGAATGACATAGTAGACTACTTAGGTGACATGACAACTATATCGTTGTTACATAGCAGTAACATGGTAATTAAGTATCGTTTGTGCTGTTTTAAAAAATTATTTATGTCTCGAGAAAATTATTAAATTTCGATTTTAATCCTCATTAAATACGTTGTAAGAGATTCTAATCAGTTACACACTCGGTGTTGGTTGCCTTTTACCATCCTCCAACTTGTTGCAGGTAACAAAACATGAAATACATCGTATTTGATTGCCTGCAATTTGATTACGGGAACATAAGGAAATGATGTATTGAAGATTGGGTTTAAGCTTTGTCTATATCTATATTACTAAACAAATTGAAATACTTACAAGCAAGTTACAACTGAATCAATAATCAATCAGAGTGAGAAGAAAAAATACAAGAACAAATTTCTTACAATTCTAACACATGTATTAAGCACAAACACCTTGATTCTACTTCAAAACCAAGATTTGAAGTAGATTATTTTCACGAGCAAAATCGTTATTATTTATTTATTATTTGCTATAAGCTCGACAGACAAATCTGCAAACCCTAGCAGATATTACTAACCAAGATATTATCCCAATCTGCAATGATAAAAAAAACAATTAAAAACAAGTATAAATTAAAAAAATGGAATGCTACAGACAATTGCAAGAATTTATCAACTTATTCCTCAAGATTATTTATTTAGAACATCCACGATGAAATTATTTAATTGATTACTTATAAAATAAGTATTATTAATAAATTGTTTAATTCACAGATATATTTTTTTCTCTCTTCTATATCAAATGACAAACGAATTCAGCCAAAAGTTTTGTCTTCTTTTTTGTCTTCTATTTTTTTTACTAATACAAGAGTATTTAACTTTTAAGTCAATTCTTATGTTACTTTTATACAATACTCTCCCAGACATTTAAATAAGTATTTATGTGATATGATACTCTCCCAGACACTTAATAGGTTTTTCTAAATGTAATTCGAGTGATAATTAAGACAAAAGGTATACCATTTTAACCATCAAACTAATTTCTTTCAATTGTGATGGTAGCTAGACAAGGCCTCAAAAATGATGGCAACAATACGCAATATGAGACCTAATTACCAAGGAAATGTACGCGCAATTACTTACCGTGACACTGTTATTTTTAACTCCTCTGGTCTTCCAAGATAACAAGCAACCTGCAGAGAGTGTAAAATATGTTCAGAAGTCAAAGCAAAAGCTTGTAATTTCTTATTTCTCTAATAACAAGGGGCAATTAGACATGCAATTTATCTGTTAGGCCTTCATTTGGAAAGATTAGATATCCAAAAAATAAAAACAAATGGCTGGTTTTTGTATTGCATGATAAAAAAAATTGGCAAGTCTTGGTCAGACAAGTCACAGGGTTTTTTATGCATCCTAGTAAGTTTAAAGTATACTATATATTCATAATTGCATTACCAAATGGTTGCACAAGTTGCAGAGATATGCTAGCCACAGGAACACGCCAAAACCAGATAAGCAGCACTCCATATGTTAAATACTACATGGCACAACAAAAAAGAAAAAGTATCTTAATTATAAACCTCCACAAAGAAATTTTGTTAAAAGAAAAATAAAAGAAATATGTCTAAAGATACCTTTAAGATGAGAAGCACTTTTGTATATGAAGCATTATCATCTTTGTGAGATGAATTTTGGTCTGCATAATAATTTAAACTATATTTTTAACAAACATGAGGGTAACAAAAAATAATTTTAATTAATTAAACAACCAATAGAAAATAAAGGACATGAAAATGAAGATAAAAACTATATTCATGAAGGGGAAAATGTCATGGAGAAATATTGTTTGAATAATATTCTTAGCACAAACAATGTATAATTAAGAATGAGAATCAGGTTGCCTGAAACAGATAAACTTATGCCATAACTTGTAAAAATCTTGCAACAAAAAAGAAACTCACACTTTGAAAGTTCCCTCTCCTTGGCAACTGCCAGCCTTTTGAGTTTTGCTGCTTGTGCAAAGGTTGATGGCCTGAGAAGATAAAGACACACACAGGCATAAATTTTGCAATCATATCTTACAGTCATGTTAGTTCTTTTTCTTCCTTCTACCCACCTAGTTTTACCATTTGAATTCCTTTACAGTTTTATACCTGGCAAGGCCTTTGCTTCTTTGTTCTACTAGTCTAAACATTGCCAAATATTTCTTATTAATTTCTTTTGTTTAAAACTGAAATAAAATTTAATGTTTTAGTGAATACTGATATGTCTCTTTGCAGATCACTTCAAATTTTGTCATTCCTGATACTCTTTTGTTAGCATTTAGTTTTACTGCCAAAAAACTATAACACTTGTCATGTGGACTTTAGACAAAATTGTAGACTTACCCTTTAATTTCCAATTATCAACCACACAAAGGTAACATTGCAAAATGCCTTGACCAATGAAAACTCATCAAAGGATAACATTAGCTCAAAACAAAAAGGGGTTGCAAAAGAGGACCCCCTTTTCCTTTACCAGAGGAATTATTGGCTAAAGCATTACTTACTGCGACATTGAACTTGCCTCTTTTAAAAGTTGTTTTATTTCTGCACGCAACTGAATTTCTTTTTCACTATCGGATCCCCTCTGTAGAAAAATCATACGGGTAAATGTTAATGTTACATGGTTTTCTTTTTCTTTTTTTCATTAATAAATATATGTTGAAAATTTCTTATTTGATAAAGGAATGAATTTAATTTCATTATCAATCCTTTGATTAGTTTGTCAAGAGAATTTTAGATTCTCAGATGGTAGATCACATTTGAATCTATAAGCTTTATCGTGACAATGGGTAACATTCATTAATTTTGTTTCAATTAATTAATAATTAGAATGGAGAAAAAATGACGATACCTTCTTAGCGTGATCTAGACAATAGTATGCAAATTGAAAAACAGCGACAATCAGAAATATGAGAGGAGCTGCTAACGACCTTTCACGTTCTTGGCTTATTTCGTCTTCCATAATTCACTTTCCTCCCCTCCCTGATTCAATGCAGAGTGAATTTTTCAATGCACGTGTTATGTGTTAGTTTCTTTTTTCTAATTTCTGATTTACTTTACTTGGGGGAAAATAGAAAAGTTGGCCAACTTAGAATTAGAATCGTTATTAAAACGAGTTTAAATTATTAAATAGATATGAATTGAACAGTGGGAATAAAAAAAAAAAGTGATCGGGAGAAGAGATACTAAAAATAATAATCGGTTGATAAATATTAAGTATTAGTAAAATTGGTGAAATATCATCTGAAAGGTAAAAAAATAGATATGAATCGACAAAAAAATTATACAGTTAATTGATTATAATTTTTAAATAATTATTAAAAAATTAATAATATTTTAATTCATGAAATTGCATTATAATTAGAAGAGACGCAGAAACAGTAATGGCTGGTCCCGGCAAATGCTTCCTGGTGACGGGTCCTCCGGTGAGTAAACCCTAATCATACCAAAGCAATCTTGTATCTCTTCATTCTGTGTTTATTGATGGATTTTGATTTCCGTGATTCTGATGAGGGTTATTATGAGAGTGTTCGAGTCCCTCAAACTCAATCCCTCTCTCAAGCTTCAGGGTTTCTACACTCGTAACCATCTATTGCTCTTCCTCTTCCTTTCTCACATATAAAAAACATTCATTACTTCAAAATGGTTGGTTGGCTTTGACTATGGCAGCCCTGAGTCTCTCAGATGGCCTAACGTTGGCAAGTATAAAGTCGATGTTGCTTCCTTCGAGTCACTAGCACTGCCCGAGTTACAGGTCTGCTTACGTTCTTTAATATGTTTACTCTACGCATTTTTTTTCTAAATTGAGTTGGAGATTGGAATTGGATTATTACATTGCCAACTATATCGTGATCCTTGCATGCATTTCAATTCATCTTCCAAATGTGGTATGAATATGATACTCTGCAACTGTTCCCCTGCATTTTATAGCTGCAATTTATTTTCTGAATGTAGATTTGTTATTGAGGATGTTGAAAGTATTATTTGTCATAGTCCTTGAGCTTTTATGATACTTTCAATTAATAGGTTAGAGAAGACACCGATCTCTTCATCATTGACGAAGTTGGTAAGATGGAGTTATTCAGTTCCTCATTTCTTCCTTCTGGAGTTCTAAGAGTTTTGGATCAAATATCCCAGTTTTGGCTTCCATTCCAGTTCCAAAGTTTGGCAGAGACATACCAGAAGGTAATTTTTTTTCCCATAGTTTCACATCGTAGGAACACGTTTCCTTTACTTGATTCTTTGTATAAACAAGATACTAAGATAGGACTAAATCCTTGAGGATTGAGGATTTTTGGAGAAACTCTCTTGCTGATTGCTTTGCTGAACTTGTGAATGACTAATGACTAATGTTGTCAATTTCTGCGGTAGCAAGGTTGCGGAATCATGCAGAGGGAACTTGTTTTACATTGAGCGTTAGTAACAGAGATGCTGTTAGAGAACAGATACGCTCACAATTGGAAGATCTGCTGACAAAACACTAGTCATGTTTGTGGTCTGAACTCATACCTTATATAATAAATTATGATGGGCTAATACTATTTACTGAGAAAAAAAGTGCAAATCTTAATTGAGCTTGAATAACCAAGGAATGGGAGATGGGTTTTCTGTGTTGAGCTTGCTAGTAGTATACATGACTTATCTTCATGCATGATAGTCCTTTTGTAATGACATATCTGTATGTGTCTGTATTATGGACAATATCTTCCACTGGTATAAAGATGTCATTTAAACACAGTATCAATCCAAAACTAAAATATTCAGACATCATAGTCTATGCCACTGTCAATGTAACACAAAGTGTGAGTTCAACATAATTGTGAACAAACTCAACATTAACATCAAAATCACCTTTAACTTAAGTTAATTAGGGTCGGTGGTAGATGAACTCAATGATAGATCGGAAATAAGACAACGAAAAAGAAAGGGAGAGGGGAAGAAAAAGGAAAATAAGACAAAAGAAAAGAAAAACAAGCTACCATAAAAGAAGGGTGAAAGGAGGAGGGAAGAAATGAAGAGGAAAAGAACTAAAAAAAGGGAATTGTGAACAAACTGACGTATAAAAATATTAAAAAGAATATATGTGCAATTAAAAAATAAAATAATCATGACCTAAGTATAATAAATTAACTAATACGTTTTTATCAACTTCGTCTATCCTGCTCAGTAGTTCGCAGCACTTGTTTGGCCAATGATGAAAATGATTTTGCTGTATCTTGCATCTCTGTGGCACGAAGGTTGGTACCCTGCAAAGTTAGAAGATATGTAAACAAATAAGTTCTATAATTTTTTTTTTCAATTCTTCTTGTGTACATTGGCATAGGATAGTGAAATTTGAATTGTTTTTGTCAAGATACCTGCAATTTCCTTATGTTTTCATGCAGTTTGATTTGTGCCCGATTGGCAACGGCTGATTCCTGTAGCACGACATTCATGATTGATTAATGTTTGTACTCATATTTCAGCATAAAAAAATGAAGGTTCAAATATATGGAATCTGTCTAATTATACAATGATCAAAATTACATCATTTACATGTATCGTGGTATCTTTTTTTTATGTTAAATTAGTTTTTTAATCCTCTAATTTATTTTTTAATTCAATTTGGTTCTCTTGTTTATTTTTGTTCAGTTTGGTCTTTTAATTTTTTAAATCGATTCAATTTGGTCTTTTAATTTTTTAAATCGATTCAATTTAGTCCTTCAATCTAAATTATAAGAATCTTACTTGGTAGCGGTTCAAAACTGTTACTAAGCGATTTTAAACAGCCACAAAATGTAAATTTTCCAAAAAAAAAAAAAAAAGAATTGGTTTAAAAAATTAGAGGACCAAATTGAACCAAAAAAATTAGATGATCAAATTAAACTAAAAAAAATTAGAGGATCAAATTGAACCTAAATAATAAATTAGAGGACAAAAATACTAATTTAACTTTCTTCTTTTTTTGTGAAACTAAGAATGTCTTGTGTCTACAGGTCCTATAATTTTGATGATTACATAACTTAACTTTAAAGATTGAAAATATTCATCGATATAATCATTAAGTGTGCAGAACCCAAACGATCTTCATAATAACCACAGATAGTCCGAAGTTTTAAACGAAGGTATGATAGAAGAATTGTTTGAAAAATTGTCTCTTTTTGGACTACCTCATTCAAAATTAACTTGAGACTATTTTGAAATTGTACAACGTTTAGCATGCTAGAGTATAAAAGTGAAAGGAAAGAATTAAATCAAGTGCTACTTTATTCGCAGAAGAATAAAAAGAACACTGGCACAAAGTACAACCGATTAAAACCTCTAATAAGTAGGTAATAAATCGTAGATTAAAGATATTTGATAATGATCAATCTTGATTGTCAAACTATGTTTGCATTAAAAAATACACTTGACAACTCCAAAATTAGAAATTCGCTTGTAAATGAGCACATAAAATGCCATGCTTGTGAATTGTTATGTGGTAGAAAAGTCAAGCATGATGAGAATGCATGTGATAGATATATTCATACATTGGAGGAAGAAGAAAACCCATATTTCTTCTTAATTTGATCAAGCGCACCATCTTTTTGATCCTGTTGCCCTTCCTTATCTGATGTTTGTTGGTTGTTTCCCTTCATCTCTTTCAATCTTCCTGTATATTGGATGCTCAATTAAATTAGATAGCAATTAGGAAAAGCTGTAATTATAATGCACCTGTAAATTCAACAGATACAGTTTTAGTGGACAGTTTCTTAGTTATAGTAAGGTAGTGTTAATAAAAAAAATGGGAATACAAGTTAGTATAGTAGAAAAGTAGCAGGATGGGAGACTACTACTCTATGAATAGTGTTTCCTTGAAACGAAGTCTTGCATTTTATGCTCCTCCCCTCAATTTATCTTCTATTTTTGGTTAAATATCCTCTACTTAAATTGGTATTCTTCCAAAAAAAGTATAAAACATATGCTAGAACTATATTAGCACACCTTACTTGACAGATTATAGCATATTGAGGTTTAATTTTTCACCTTTTCATTATGGATATAGGCCAAAGCATCTATATCTCATTAAGCATTATCTATGTTCTTTACACAACAGAGTTTGTTCTAGCCTGACCTATTTATTTTGCGACGAACCAAATGACAAAATACAAGCGATCATGACTCATGAGATTCTGACTTCTGTAAATCCCCTAGAGTAGCTCATGTTTCATCCCATTCACAGTAGTTTAAGTGCTAATTTCTTAGGTCAAATGATGAAACATAAGGAAAATCAATTTGCATAAAATTTAACTCATTGTCACAACAAACCTTTCAGAGACTGAAATGTGCCAGCCAATTTCTTCTTATTAAGAGCTCCCAATATGCTTTGTTCTTTGCGTTTTTCTACATGATCCTCCAGGTCAATATCATCTATATGGTAGGAAAAGAGAACACCTCAAATTGGTTACCTCAAATTCAAGGATCCGTATGTTAGAAAATATACTATAGAAACTTCCTTAGGAAGCAAATTAATCTATCACTGTAATTTAGTCCTGTTTATAACATATGTGCTTTCTGACTAGCAGAGTCAAGGTCACCAATAAAAACAGACAAAATGAATTCATTGACACAAATGACAAATTTCATCTTTCTTGGCCAAAAGTTTTAAGCAAATGTCAGTAGGCGGTAACAGTGTAGCACATGTCTGAGGCATTGTTTTACCTATGTTTAATTCGAGCTGATTTTCATCCACCGTCCGCTCATCAACATCATCATTACATGCAAAGTTTGCATTTGAGAACATTGCTGAGAGTTCCCGTATACTTTCGTTGGGATCTTTCTTTTCCAAGAGGGGTGCATGCTTTTCTTTACTGCTAGTAAAATCTTTGATAACAGAGCTGAATATACCCTGGAATGCCAAAACACAATACCAAATACCTTCAGTCATAAGCATAGTGGATATAGTTGTATAAGTTATTAAAATGTTACTGTTTACCCTTTTCTTTTCCTTATGGATGACAGAGCCAGGAAGAAGCTCTTCTTGTGATGGCATCTTTTCCTTCCTGTAGATGCAGCTAACAGAGTCCAAAAGCCTAAAACAAAGTCAAGTATAATGTACAATGAGACTAACATTTTACGAGTTTTAAACGAAAATAGTATAGAAGATAAAAGGCTGTAAATAGTAAATATCTCTCCCTGTGGGAAATATTTTCCTATAGCCAGGCAGAAGTTTTTTATGTGGTAAAGATTGATACTAGATTCCCTATACCATTCTCTAGGCTTATATACCTGAAAATATTCCTCTGGGCCAACAATGAGACCACAAAAATTTCCTGGTCACCATTCACCTGTACACCGACGTTGAGTTAATTTGATGTCATAAATTTATTTAAAACATTGTACAAGTGAAAGATGCATTCATACCAAAACAAGATCTCCTTTGGATGAACAACATATCTGGCTATCAGAAAATGACTTCAATTTTGGAGCTGAATAAGTGAAACCTCTAACTGAAGTCTCCACTATCAGAGATAACTCTGGCAAAGACCTAACATTTTTACATATGTATTGTTAAATCATTAAATGAAAAAAAGAATGTTTCATGAAGTTGACACGATGGGACACTATTAAGAATGCTTTAGAATACTGGATTCAAGATTCAGCATAAAACGTGCTAAAATCCATAAAGCCAAAAGCACTAAGTGGGAATAAGGATTGGTTATAGCAATTTTCTTATTGAAAAAGTAAACCTCCAAATGGGGATTGAATTGTAACACCAGTTGGTAAATCTTTCCCATGTTATATACTCATTAATTCTTCTTCTAAAAAGCATGTATCGACTTAAGAAAAAATCACCACCTTAATTCTACTTTTCCACTGGCGAAAAGGAGTATAAGACGAATATCAGAGAGGCTGTAAATTGTTGATGCCCAGCAACAGGAAGAGGAATGAAACTTCTTTTTGTGAAGCACCTTTTTAACACCCTGAAACATATGAGAATGAGTAACCGCGAGCATCAGCTAATATTCTAGTCATTCATGACTCACGAGTAAGGACAGAAGTAAAGAACACATTACCTGTACAGCATGTGCAAAAGAATAGACATACAAAGCCTTCTCAGAACACAGCAGAATGTACAACTGCTTTGCTGTTGCATCTTCAGTATGAATCCCTTCTTTCAACTCTAAGCCATCTTTTGTAACTGATCCTGTGATTTGTTCTCCTTGTCCATCTGTATAACATAATATAAAGTCTAACACTTTTCAATCAGATCCTTCACTGATATAAAAAAAATAGCATTGAAATTTGAATTCTAAACATAATAAGCATTTAGATCATTGATAACTTAAATCAATGTATTTCGGAAACTGACTATTGTTTCTACTATGCAAACTCTTACCCAACACCTGCATAAATATAGCTTTAGAGGGCTTCTTAGGATGAATTGTTCCAATGCTCAATAAGTTTCCAGTTTCACCATCTAGTGTTAGAACAGACGAGTCCTTTGTTCCAACTGCTAAAATGTTTTTCTCAAAACCATGCAAACTGCAGGTTTTGAACTGCAGAGAGATGATACCGGTGGAAATTTCACTTGCAATATGTTTCCGATATAACAAAGATGGTCCATCTATGTTAATAACTGAAACCTGTAACAAAATGGTACATTATCACACAAATTAGCACCAACTATGCACTCAAATCAAAAGGGCCTAAAAGAAATTATCTGATAATCATTCAAGCAACAATATGATTAGTAATTATCACCCAAATATATGATCAGCATCAGAGATAGAATGGAAATCCTGGGCTTCCCAAGTATTAAATAAATCCACCAGCAAGTTGCTTAAAGCTGCTAATGTGTTCAATGGATCCGTAGTGACTCGATGGATATTAAAGTTATAAGTTAGTCTAGTCACACATTAATCAATGCATCCCAAATAATTAAAGGTGTGATTGAATCACTGTTTCATCATGTTGAACATCAATCCATTGTGAGAGGAGGATTGACATTGATCATGCATTGAAAAGTGGGATTTGGCTAAAACAAGCTCTGAACTTGCACATAAAACTTTTTCTGTGCAACAGTGTGCTAATAACACATTTCCAAATTTAAAAACAAACAAGAAAAAGGTAGAAAAAATATCTCACATTTCCTTGGTCAGAACCAACAGCAAGATGCCTTGAGCTGTGATCTATGTTCATACAAATTACAGTACCACTAGTCTTTATAAGTTTCATACTGTGGATTACGTGATCAGTCCCTTTCTTTGTACCTCCTGTAAAAGAGGAATGAAAATGCAAATCACTACCAACTAAAATGTGAAGTCTGATGCTTGTTTAATAACTAAGGAACTAGCAGTAAACAAAGTAACATGCTACACAATACCAGTAAGAGACATGAAGCTATTGGAGGCATATGGTTCAGGTTTGAATCTATAGATACGAACCTGCAGATCATGTTTATATCATACATACTATAAAATAAGCATGGGTGATTAGAATAGAAAAAGGAAAATATCACATTTCACAAAATTCATATTGAATGGAACTCACCATTCCACTTTGGTCACCAGAAACAAGGAGTGGAGAGTTGCTATCAAAATATAATTCCGTCAAGGGTATACCACTTAAAGAAAAATCATTTTCACTCTGCATTAAGATGAAGGAAACAGATAAATATGTTTCCTACAGTTGTTAAATACATAAGAAAGAAAATAACTGCCTTCAACGCTCCTAGAAATGAACTAAAAAACTGATAATGGCTTAAGACTACAACATATTGGAGTATTCAAAAAGTCGAATACTATTTTGTTTATGTAGGTACTTCTAAGCATATTTATAAATATTCTTATCAATCTATATTCCTATATTCAATAGGACTTCAATAAATCAGATTGCTTTGGTTAGCTAGTATAATCAAGATTATTTCATCATCTAGGCATATGAGCTGACTAGTATGCTTACACGTGAAAGCAGATTCCTTTCTGAAACTGAAATATACTCTTACTGGAATATAATATTGTTAATGTGTGGCCACAAACCGATATTGTCTTACCGCTCGAAGTAATAAAGCTAATATTTGACACAAGCTAATAACTTCGGATAAAATTACTACCTGTTGCTTTAATTGCAAAATTGGGGTGAAAAAGGGACATGATGCATCCCAAAAATTTATGGTTCCATTGCTGTGTCCAGTTATGTACAGGTTTCTAATGTTTGAAAATCCAGTGAAATTGGAAGAACTGAAGTTAATCCCATCTTTGAGATTTGTTTCAATGGGAACAAGTGGTGGATAATTCTTTACCAGCTGACTGTAATACTGTGACCAAAAAGGAAAAAAAATGTAAATTCAGTAGAATTATATAGCAGAATTAGATTGTCAAAATAATAAAAGTGGTACAGCAAAAGAACAGTTTCACAATTACATTACCTCATCTTCAAAACTAAACAAATTGGGATTGTTGGAGATGAATTTTGCTGTTGTGATGCTTGAATCTGCCAGTGGTAACTTCACAACCACTTCCTTTGGCAGTGAAGGAGTGGACTTAGACTGGCTTTGCAGTAGATACCTTTCAATCAAATTATCATCATATAGATATACATGGCCTGATTTCCCAAGCAAAATGAAATAATTTTGTCTATGCTTTCTTGAGGTTGATATGATCTCCATGTCAATACAGCCTTCTGACAAATGAAGCCCCATCTTAATTGTGCGAGATTCTGTATGCTCATTCAACAACACTACCTGCTTCATATAATACAAATTGGTAGTAGTTATTTAAATTTCCAAATTAAACCTAGTTCAAGTTCATTGAACCAATTCAGTACAAAGTAAACCATCCAAAAATCTCAAATTCATTTAAGTTGTAAATTTGCAATAGGTGAACTTGAATTCAGGCTTTCTTTCCCAGGAAAAGGAAAACTATCAAAGAAAAATATAGATACAGAAATATTCAACCAATAACAACTCAGCATGTATCTTTTAATGATTTAAGCAAAGTATTCAAATACCTGCAATAAGTTTGAAGGGGCATAATCAGAACCTCCCATAACATATAGTCGACTAGCCTTTCCTTCAGCATAAATCCATTTTACTGATCCTATAGAAGTTTTGTCTGATTTATATCCTAAATTAAATTTGAACATAGGAGTGTTTTGACTATTATAATCAGTTGCTAAACTATTTCCTGTGTTTAGAGAAGGGATGCTCCAAATGAAGAGCTCTCCATTGTTGTACCCTACAACCACCTTACTTCCAAAAGGACACACCCAACAAGCAGAAGACACCTTCTTTGTTTCATTATATCTTGTCTCTAATATTTTCCCACCAGTTCTGAAAATTGATCTGCTTTCTCGAATATCCCATAATATTATTTGGCCATTTCTAAAGATTATGAGAACTCTGCATTGAACACATAAGAAAACATAAGTTTGAAATTTATCACATAAAAAAAATTGATCAAGTAAAAGGAAATTAATTATATAGAAATGTGGTAAAGGAAGGCTGGTTTTGTGCATATCACCTCTGACTCTCAGCTGCTGGTTGAGGCAGTACGTGTGTCACCACTGTATCGTCAGATTCTTCAGTTGAATTTCCTGAAGAAACTGATAAGATACTTATAATGACAAGAAGCTATATCTTATAAGGTGTTGTCATTTAATTATTGTTCTAATCGAATTGCTGGTTTAGAAAATCTCACCATAAGAAGCTGAAAGGGGCATGGTGTATTTCATCCGTACCACATGCCATGGTTCTTCATCAAGCATCAAAACTAAAATATTGCCATTAGAAAATCCAATATACCTGCCAATGCACATACATGCTCATAACTTTCGGTGTTTCTTCAAAATTTTGTTTTTTGATAGCTTATTTCGAAGTAAACTGAAAAACTTACATAAAGAGGCTATGTTGAATGACTGAGAAACAAGTGATTTCTTCCTTAACAATGTACACATCAGACAACAGTTTCTTATTTATGTCCCAAACCTAAAAGTGAAATATCTTTAGGGCAATGAATTTTCTGAATAACCTGTGCTTGAACATGATTTGAATAAAATATTGACATGGTGAATCTTAATAGTGGAACACTACCTATACTACCTAGTAATGAAATGCAGAGGCAACCTGAAATATAAAAAATATAAGCAAGTCCATAGATACACTTGCCTCGATATGGTTATTGAAAGTGACATTTATAAGGATGCCTTGGTTCTGAATGAACTGCATACATATATTAAGCACATAGTATTGTTAATTTAATAGAAAAATAACATCTTTCACGCATCAAGGATGAGCAAAATTGGTTAGGAAAAAAGAAAGAAAATATAACCTGTAAAAACTTGCTAGGCACAGACTCTGTAGATTCAAGTAGGACTTGGGCATTATCCTCTCCAAATAGTTTAATCCGCCCATCCCTTAAATAAAATCTCAACAAAATCAGTTTCAAGCATAAATTCAAGAAAATACTTAAGTTGTAATTTTTTTTTTTTCTGTGAATTAGATGTCAGAAAGGATACTGTACATGGCAAAATTGACAAAGGATGAACATACTTGGTAGATAGAGCCAGTATCTTCTGAATATTGTCATAGGCAAACTTGGCACCACCGGATGGTACCCCTTGATGAAATACCAAACGTGGATTTACATCACTACCTTTTAACCCATCCAATGAATTTCCAAGAGGCTGCAACGCAAATTTACAACTGGGATTTTTAGTTTTCTAGTTGCAAGTCATACTTATAGATGAAGTTCACCGATTTTTCTTGCTGTGTCTTTGTTAGTACAAATTTGTTTGACTAATATTTATATTAACATCTATGCTAGTTTGGGCTTACAAATGTAAAATTAAAATTAATCACGTAAGTGAATTTTATGTGAACGCGCAAGAAAAAAAAATGGTGCGTCTTTAATTCTTAGATAGGTTTGAACTTTATGAAAATTTTATTTAGATTAGAGAATTTTTTTTATTCGTTTTACCAAAGACCTTTGCAGAGCGATCTTACAAACTGTTGTAAGAATTATTGTATAAATAACATTTCTCATAAAGTAATATGAAAGATTCAAATTCAAAATGAAATTATTTCGTAAGAATCAATGAGCAAGCATTAAATTAGCTCAGGCAAAACTTGCATTGCATGCACAGTGCCACACTGCCACACTGCCACGATTGTTCTGAGGTTCCCTCTACCCTCGGGCCATGGATTCTTGCAGGCTACCCTAAACGAACATAACGATCTGTAACATTGTATCATTTGTATGGGTCCACAGAAACACCTTTGTCATTAAAATTCAACCAATTAAAAAGCTAATTATTATTTAGAACGAACTTATGATTAATTATTGAAATTATTATCACTTTCATGGTTTGGCCTACGCTAAAGTGATACTTTTTCCTTGAAACCATTAAGTGTCTGAATCACATTACTACCTACAGATATACACTTAAACTGCCTATCGATGAAAAATAAATTGACTTCGCTATAATTGAAATTGGTAAAATTCTTTGTTTGAAAAAAAAAAAGAATATTCCATTTCAAGCAACATTTTGTCTTGGGTTGTTAAACAGGACACTATCGTAAACTATCTATACTTGCATTTTATGAAAAGATTCGATGAATGATGCGCTATAAAAAGATACAGATTCTTATTGAAAACCAGAAGTGTAATAGCATTCGGAATTAAAAGGAAAATATCAACAAGACAAAAAGAAAACTTAAAAAAGATAACCATAGATATACGTTATAACATGAATACATGTATGAAATTAGCAAAAGGAATTTGAGTCACAATAAGATATAAAGTGTTCTTACAGTGCCTTTTAATTATAAATGAATTATGGTGTGTGATAAATTTGCTGATATTAATTATAGTTATCTTAAAAATCATATAAAATGTTATTTCTAATTTCTAATTACAGTATAAAAGCTTTTATACTAGTAGTGCATGTTAACTCAAAAAATAATCCAAATACGTACATCATATCCATTTATTTCCTTTTCTGTCATATTCTTTCCCTTAAAAAAAAAAAAAAAGCATAGCAACTATGAAGTAAAACATAGAGATAGTGAATTTCAATCATTCTCGAAATGTAAAATCAAATGTATCTAAAATAATGTTTGGTTCCTCATTTGAAATCTTAATCTGTACAATTGGACAAAACTTTGATTCTTATCATCATTTTGGTCAAACGACTGTTCCGATCATTTTAAATGACAAACTAATCCATAAGAAAGCAGAAAAACAAAGGTCTCATCGGAAACTAAAAAAATAAAAGTGATGATCGCATGGGAGGAAGCAAAGTAGTATATAGAAATAGAGTTACCTTCTTTATGGATGCTTTATCCACGAGCTTCTTTATGAACATGATTAATGGAAGGATCTGAAGTGAGAGTAGAAGGGATGAAGAAAATAGAAAAGAGAAAATGAGTGAGTGATGTCAAATGTGCTTTGTGATAACCGAAAACAGAGAGAGTTGTTGTTGTGTAGTGCTTGAGCAGTTTGTTTATTCCACCAAAAAAAACTTACCACAAGACAATAAATTCTCGTACGACAGAATAACCAACGGTTAAGATCTTACTGTGATTGATATAGGAAATTATTTGACTTGGTCCCTCTAACTCTTTCCATCAAACAAAAGCCAAAGAGACTCCGAATAAACAAATGTTTGAGAGCAGCACTGTTAAAACTAGGGAACAAAGAATAACGTTGTTCGGAAAGGTTACCGTTTTCCTCAGACAGGTTTGCGTAACACGTGGCAGAAGAAGATTTCTGTGTGGGTCCTGGGTACTATTTAAAAGGTTCGTGGCACCACTCAAACGAGTTTGCTTCTTCTCATTTGCACTTTCATTTTCTTTATATGAATATGAAAGTTTGAAAGGAAATGAATAATTTGTCCTATTACAAGACGGGCCACGTCACAGGCCTAATTCTAAATGAAATGCCAACAAATAAAAACCTTTTTGTCTATTCTTATCTATTATTTATTATTATTGGTAAATTATTACAATGTTAGTTTTGTTGCTGAATAAAAAAGCATATTAGATATGATATATCCTTAATCACACGTCACGTATTGAAATTTAAGTTATTCCACTTTAAGTGAAACACTTTTGCAAGAAATCTCAATTAGTTTATTATTAGTAATTAGTAAAAAAAATTGAAAGAAATATTAACGGTGGGCAACGGTCAATACCACGATGACGTCTTGGCCAAAAAGAAAATCCCATTGGAATGTCTTATGTGAAGCTTACAATTTGTAGATAACAAATACTTAATAGGTGTTTTCAGGATATTAGTTAAAAAATTAAAAATATATATTCTAAAAACTATAAGAGAACATAAAAAAGAATTATAAATAAAATAATTTTGTACATTTTAATAAAAAAATATTTTAATTTTTTAATCAATATTTTAAGAAACTAGTTAATATTTATTAATATATTACATATGAACCAGTGCACCTTCCCACCGACCCCCGCTGAGATAGGAAGGTGATTTTGATATTAAATAGAAATTAAAACATGTCCATAATAAGGTGGCAGCAGATAAGATCATATGTGCATAGATGTGATATCACATTTGTACACACCAATTAAGTCCTATGATTTAGTGTGATTGATCTCATCCAATGGAATATAGCTTTTGTTATTTGTTGTATACATAGAGAATTGGCGATAGTATCAGGATGCACTCACATCGGGCATGGGCGATTATTTTTTTAATAAAAAAACATAGAATGATCAAACTTTATTTTTGGTGTAGAAAGAATGGGCTTAGTAACAAAAAGCTGAAACAGGCCAAAAGCCCAATTACTTGTACTTATAATTGGGCGTAGAGCCCAAGTTTATAAAGTCAAATTGGACGTAATTTGGCAAGCTGGAATTAGAAGCAAGCAGCATAATAATGAAGGAATATTGATGGACCTACAAATGGGCCAAGGGAAGCACCCAAACGACAATGAAAGGCTGTCCCAATCCCAAAGCAGCACTGATAACAATTACCAACTCCAGGTATGTTCATTCGACATAAGAAAAAGGGTATGCCCCAGTTAAGAGGAAAAAGTAGAGTGGAGCTGTTATGGAACCACGTGGGAGTGGTTAAAGATGGCTATATAGAATAAATCCTATGGTCCCCCAATTGAAAGCCAAATAATGATTCATGGTGATGGACTCATCACTCTCATCACAACTTTATTTAGGGTTCTCACTCTCGTGCACATGAGCGATGCTCTCAACATAATTACGATAAAAAAAAAAAAAAAAAAGAGACCCTTTACAACCTAGGTCCTATTGGCGCCATTATCCTCTCTGAGTTGTAACAAATTGGGCTCCCTTTTGTTTTGCCTTTTTCATGGGGAATCCCTCCCAAGGAACCATGTTCCTCCCTTTAGCATCTAAGCTTTATTTTAAGATAGAATTCACCCATTTTTGGGCCACATCTGGCCCATGCCCATGGAGCTTTTTTCCTTTCAAAAATTTTAGCTTTCGCAATTAAACTATTTGTTTTAGCAAAATAAAATAAAATTAAAAATTGTTAACTTAACTCCCTCTTCCTCTATTTCTAATTATCAAAGTCTTTTGCTTAGCCATGCAAACTTGTGGTGAGACATTATCTCTTGTGCAAAAGTTTTTTTGGGGGAATGAAACTGAAGTGTGGTATTATAAGTGTTTTTAGAACTTTTTTTTAATTAAACTTATAGTTTAACTTTGATAAAGTGTTCAATTTTTAATGTTGACCTTTATTGTGTGAGTTACTAAAGTGAAACTCTAATTTGAGTTTAAAAACACTAAAAAAAACATCTAAGGTGCTACTCTAAAGTTTTATATATATAAAAAAAAGGATAGATTTTGGCATAAATACAAAAGAATACTAAGTTTATAAATTTTAAATAGACAAGTAGTTAATCCATCTAATTGTGAAACTATAAGTATATATTAATAAAACATAGGTAGGTAGAAAAATGGATAATTCGTTTACTATTAAATAAGTGTAGTAAAATTCATAACGTGTACGTCTTCTGTAAGCTTCCATCTCAATAGTCTGAATAGAGTGTATAAAATACAAATGTTTAATTCCTTATCATGCGCCGGTTGTTAATGAAGTTGCAGAAGTAATAATTGAGATACTATACCCTGTTGATTTCGTCATCTGTCATATTCAAGTGATATATATAAGTATATTTTGACTCTAGGATACATTATATCTAATATTGATGGTGTGTTGCACACATTTTTATTACATTATTTTTTTAATAATGAAATTTAAAAATATGGCTTAGCACTTTTTTTCTAAAAAATGTAAGAAAAAAAAAATAAAAGTGTTGGTTTTTGCTGAGTAATAGACTAATACTATTATTCTAATACAATGATATCCTAACCTAATGAAATTGTAATACTTTATATTCCACAACAACAAAAAAGGCTTTGTATATGGCCCCCTTGTGACTTGGGAGAACAAGGAGTGGTAGCCAACTTTTTAGGCTTCGACTTTGTCTGAAAAGATCTCTTACCACGTTAAAAACGACATAAAGTTGTCTTTCTATTATTTATTAATAATTAGCAAAATTAAATAATACTATCGATTAAAAATATTTATTTATATACAATTTATATATTTTAAAAGCTACATAAATCAATTCATGCATCACACTCCAAAAAAAAAAATCTAAACGGTTGAAATTCGGGAAAGTATATAAACCCTCATTTACGTAATATATATTCAACTTCTAAAAACGTGTATGCATTTTCTTTAATTATTATTTTTTTGCTGATTATTTTCTTTAATTCTTAAGCTTGTATTTATCTGCATGTGGAGGGATTTTTCTTTTTTTGAACAATGCATGTGGAGGGATAATGCACATAATTTACGCGAAGGTATTAGGTGAATTTATTTATTTATTTTGGTAACAAATTTGTGTGTAATTTTCATTTTATCATTTTCAATTAACTATAAGCCGTGTTCACTTTAATCTCAAAGATTTCGAGCAAATCCATCCTTCTACTTCCAAAAAGCATGTGGTTTGGTCCTTTTCCTTTAATTTCTAAATTAAATAAAATGGCAAGTTTAGTCATTTCAGTTTATTTCCATGTTGAGAAAATGACAAGTAATATGAGTAATCACATCATAGAAGAAGGAAGAAATTTTTTATACCTTTTGATGGAATTTCCGTTTGACATGAACTGCAACCTAAACAAATAGAAGTTGAAACTGAGAAGAAACAAATGCAGAGGAAAAACATAGCTGTAAATTTTTAATGAACAATTATATTATTTGGATTAATAAAATTAGACAGATGGTTAAGGAAGTAAAAAAAAAAAAAATCTCCAATGATTTTTATATGCATTTCGATATGATTTCTATTAAAAAGATTTTTTTTAAAAATTCTTAATCAATATTGCCCTTAGCCACACCCATAAAATCTAAACAAAATTGGAGTGTACATGTTTGAGTTTAAGTAGTTTTGACTTTTTACTTTATGTAAATTCGTAAATGAACAATAAGATGAATTAAGATCTAAGAATAGTAATATGATTATTAAGTGGCTCTCATCCCATATGGGACTGGGACATACGACCAGTTTAAGGAAAAACAATTAAAATTTGAGTTTTAGGTTTACCATCAATTATTATTAGTTTTTTTAAAGTAAAAAATATTGCACATATTAACTATAGTATTTTACATATTATTTTATTTTTTAAATATTTTTTTTTATAAATTTTTACTTTAGGTCTCAATTTTTCAACCCTAATGGGACAGTGAGGGATTAGAGACGGAAGGGAATAAAGAAAAATGAAGGGGAAAATAGTGTTCCTAAAATGTTACTGCTACTTCAAATTTAACTTGTTCACCATTAATGTTCATGTCAATGGATCGATATAGTAAAAAAAAAATGTTTTAGTTAGCGTGATGATGCATATTCCAGTATTAATTGAAATCTAAAATTTACTAAAGACTTACTGTATATTGATAAATGATATCGTTGTTGTTATTAATGCCTTAAATTTATCGACTACTAGTATTGGAATATCTCAGAGTCAAAGCAAATATCTAATTAATGGCATAGTCAATTGATCAATGTATTTGTGATATTTCTAGGTTTTTTTAAGCTTAATTAAATCATTGCAAGCTGTATCAAAGTTGTTACCGATAAATTACCAAAAAATAGTTATTACTAATAACTAAGTCATCCATTAAGTAACCTAAACACTACGCATGTTACTAGTACACGTCTGTGAAACAGATAGTACTATATTTTGAATATTTTTTTTTCTTCAAATTATAATGGATAGATTGAAAACAATCCATTAACTCAATTATGGTGCTTTAAAATTTCATTAAAAAAATTAATATGTCCATTATTCAATTAATGAAATCCATCAAACCTATTAACATTCTTTTACGGATAAATATTCAATCCGTCCATAAAAGTATTTTTTTAAATCATTTTTAAAAAAATATTTTAAAATAACTTCTCTCATTTATTCACCAAAAATATTTTTTAAAAATAATTATTCATAATTATTTTAAATTCACTT
>PYAF01001476.1:795165-809269 GCA_007407185.1 Glycine tomentella | reverse complement strand
AAATAAAATAATATAGTATAAAATCTAATCTACTTAAAAAAATAAAATATAAAAAAGATAATTTGTATATAGGTTTATAAATTATAAAAAAGTAAAAGATGTTATGTTTGTTTTAAAAACAGAAATAAAATAATATAATATAAAATTTAATCTACTTAAAAAGATAAAAGATAAGAAAGATAATTTGTGTGTAAGTTTAAAAAAAAAAATAAAAGCTGTTACGTTTGTTTTAAAAAGAGAAATAAAATAATATAATATAAAATATAATCTAATTAAAAAGATAAAATATAAAAAAGATAATTTGTTGTGATTAGTAAATTTTAATCTCATATTAGAGTGCTCTAATTGATTTTTTTTTCACGCACAAATTAAAAGAGAAGTATGTGTCTTTTTTATATTAAATTTACAAAAGTATTATGCGAATTCTCGAAGTTTTACTATATAGTCATTAGATTTTTTTAATATATAATATTTATTTTAAAGTAGGTTTTTAAATAGGCTAGGCCAAGCCTAAAAAAAAGCCTATGATAGATAAAAAGACTAGGCCAGGCTTTATATTTTTAAATTAGGCCAAGGCCAGGCCTAACCAAGCCTGGCCTGGCCTGGCCTATTTCCACCCCTAATTGCAAGGAGTGGCGGAGCTATTAAGGAATGGGGGAGTCACAGTCCCCCATTTTTTCTTCTTCTTCCAAACTTGTATAGGTATAGGTAATTGGCCCCTCGTTAATGATATATTTTAACATGTAGTTTAATTTTTTAAAAATTAACGGGACTTTTCTTAAGGATTGGTATTGTCATGTTCTGGTCAACAACTTAAACTTGAAAGGCTTTGTAAAAATAGTTTTATATAATTTATAAAGACAAATCCTTGTTCTTAATCAATTATGGAAATTAAAATAAATAATGAGGAGAATCTTTGTGGTTGTTATGTCAACCCATTTTAAAGGGTTTTAAATAGAAAAGAATTAGATTTAATTATAATAAATTTTTCTTTTGGTTTTATTTATCATACATGTGTAGAAGTAACAAAACTTCTCATATCTTATTATTATCTTAAGATTTAGTTACTCATCACTGTAATTACACAAATTTTACCTTAACTATATATACTTTAAAAATTATGTATTTTAAAATTGTAATTGTTACACATATTATTTTATATCATTTTTTAATTATCTCTTATTTTAATTAGTTGAAATAACTTTTATATATTGAATTAATTTAATATGTATTGATATTTTTTTTTTATAATTTTGTTGTTTTTTTATCGATAAATATTAATTATTAATTATTATTTTTTATTAGTGGAGGAATCAAATCCCAATCTTTTTCTCTTTTCCTTATTTTTTTACCACTCAATCAACTTTATAACTCATAAATTACTTTCTTATTATTTTGTATTTTGAGTTATAGAATTATGTTTTCACCCAATTTTTTTTTATATAATTATGTTATTTTAATTTTTTAATATATGAACATTTTTTAATTATTTTGACCTCCCAAAAATTATGTTCGTGCTCCCCTAGTGATTGCAAAAATGTACTTTTCTTTTATATTTAAAGCAACAGTTTCAGTCCATGATTGAAGTATGATTCGAACAATTGAACAAATGATGCCAAAACATTTTTACAACAATAATAACATTATTCGTGTTACCATCTGACCATCTCAAGATTCAATAGTTGGAAACCTGTTGACAGCATTAACAGTATTATTAACTCAATCATGTAATTTTCTTAGTAAAAAAAGTAAGAAAGAAAAGTCTCAACTTGAGATTTGTCGTACAAATTTCCCAACGAAATGAAGCATGCAGAAGAAAAGGGTCACACTTGCATATGCAGGAGGGAGGTTCGAAGAAAATGATGGATATATTCAAACAAACAAAAAAATCATAGGTAAAAATTATACAATACCATTATTCTATTAATTTAAGGTGTAAAATCATTCTTATAATTTATGCGCGGAGAATTCAGAGTAGAGTGGAGCTGAGAAAAGGCGCGTGATAGTGAGAAAAGAAAAGGACAAATAAATGAATCCAAAATACAGAGAGAATGAAATTGGTAAAGTGGTTTGGTTTGGTTTTCTCTGCAAAAAGCCTCTCTATCTCTGTCATCTCTGAGCTGTTCTGTTACTTTCGTTGCATGCACTAACTAATCGCATCAATAATTAATCTGTACTATGTCAGTTAATCTATTGTTGTTTAATGTCAATATTCTGTCCTTTCATGTACTAAAACAACTTTTTTTTCTTGTTTTTTTATTTACATAAATATATACTACGTTATTCAAAATAAAAATTATTATAAAATTCATAATTTGGTCCTAACATTTAAATGAATAATGGCCTTTAAAGTATTTCTCAAGCATTTTTTTTATCAATATTTCTCAAGCATATGTATTTAGTAAACTTTGTTTTCCGACATGATAACACGTCACATCTTATTAATGGAGAAACTATGAGAATTATTTTCTTGCTATCTTTCAATTTCTAAATGGTAATAGTAAAAGGTTGAAAATTGAAAATAAAAGGAAAGACTCTTATAAGTTACAACATTTTTTGTCCGTGAAAATTAACAATTTGGTATTCGTTTGTCAATAATATGAAATTGATTTTTAATTATGACACATATTTCAATATAAAATGTGTATTTGAAATTAATTTAAATATCCATTTTGACTACCCTCAATATTTAAAATATTTTTAAAAACTATTTCTATTTAATTTCGAAATATAAACGGATCCTTTATTTATCTGGTGAATCTTTAATGTGCTAGTGTGTTAGTGCAATAGAGTATGAAATTAACATTTTTGTTAAACAGTAAACATCATTTAAAATAAGAAATAAACTAAAATTACATAATAATAAGAAAATCAAAAGTATAAATAAGCCTATTTTTAAAAAAAATCACTATGAAGTTACTATCTGATTTTTAATGCTTTTAGGAAATCTAAATTTTAATCTTAAATCATATATAATTGAAAAAATGTACCTCTTTCTTTTTTTATAAATGAAAACCATCCTCATAATATGTCTCCCTTTAACTGTATTAATGGGGCATCTCTATCTCAAAGAAAAAAAAAAGAAGCCTATGCCCTATGGCCATGGGGCTATGTGTAGTATAGTTATACAAGTAGCTATGATTTTTATGAAGAAGAATTATCAATTAAGAAAAACAAATAAAAGAATAACATGATTAGCCACACAAATAAAATAATTATCATTTAAGAAAAACAAATAAAACAATTTTTCTACCTTTTTCCTTCCACCCATTTCAATCTTTTCACCAAGTTTGAAACTTTCATGCTTTTCAACCACACCCATCTTCTCCTTTTCATTGATTCACACTTGATGCTTTGCCTCTTCATACCTTCTTTGCTCTGAATCTTCTCACCATTCACCGGTATATTGATTTGTTCTGTGTTTTTCTCATCTGTGCGTTGATGTGTTTGTGTTACTTGGAAAAGGTTGGAAATTGAGGCAGTGAATCATTTGTTTACCACAGCAATGTTTATTGACCAGAGTGGTGGGACTTGTTGGGTTCATGCATTTTCTCAAAACCTTCTATTGGGTTTCACTGATTGGCTTTTCATGAGTGAATTGTGAAGATGAGACTGTTTTGAGTTATTGGGAATGTTTGTACCACCTGAATGCTTCTCTCTCTTTTGGTACTCAAAAAGAAAACACATTTTGCTGATTTGACCTTTTCATACGAATCTTCAAACAATTCATTGTTTTCTGCAACGCTGGAAGATATTGGTCTTCATGCTTTCCCCAATACTAAATTGTTTTTATTGATTGGTTTTCACTTTTCATGCTAATTTTGCTCTACATAGGATACAATTACTATCTAATAGGCCTGAAGGTAGCCGATTAGTCATCCATCATTCTAAATGCAAAAGTGCAGCTGTTGAATGTGTGTGCTCATAGCATCTGAATTGGCATGGAGGCTTACATATTCTGATGTGAATCAAGATTGGTTGTTTGGTTTTCAAAATTCTGAATCCTCATTAGTATACATCTGCCTTTTTCTTTTCCATATATAGATTTGTTTCTATTCCATATGTCTTTTTCCTTTTTTGGCTTTAAACGCAATTCATGCCAGTCTTAAATTTATTTTTTGTTAAATTTTAAGATGTTGTGATCTTTGATGTTTGTGCTGTAGACTTCTGAATTTTCTTTAACTGATACCTGAGGATGACGTGGCATTGTAGGGAGCAAACTACACAGGGATATTATCATACCAAACGAAAGACAAAACCAGTGGAAGTTTAACGGAATGAGACATGGAAGATGAAATTGAGGACATGAGAGTCTTTTAGTAGACCCTCTGTCTGTATGGGAGGCTTATTACACTTTTTTGAATTCAATCAAGGGAGGATGGCCAAGAAAGTCCTTGCTCGTAAGAGACATCATGGTGGTAGGTGTTGTTTTATACATTTAAGAAAAACTTCACTTATGCTACAAAAAACCTTCTTATGTTTATGTCCCGTCATATTCTGCTGAGGGAAGACACATTATTTGGAAGATTAATTGTCCAATAATTTCTTATGGTTCATTCCTGCAAGTGGAACACACTGCCAATAGCTAATTTGCCTGCCAAATTTGTATTTTTCAATATTAGAAAGGTTATTGATAAGATGAAATTGCTGGAAAGTTCCATATTGCCTGCCTCAATTCCTAACATACAGGTTATATATCTGTTGGGTGATTTCGCTTGACGCCAATTGGTTTTAAGATGGAATCTAACGTGATATCAAAGCTTGTAGCCTATCTTGTATATCGCCTATTTTGATAGGCATTGTCTGTTCTTGGCAGTCTTGGGGTGCATCTTAAGATGAAATCTAAAAGAAACAATCTAATTGAATAGGCTGATTACTTAGTTATAAATTTGGAAATATCTTGCCGAAATTCAGGGGTTTCCCCCCATTTTTCTCATTATTCATGAAGTCTTTAATGTTCTGTCTTTATTTCAGAATGTTGTGGCTGATTTTGTTATTAAATTGTGTCATGTAGGCCTGGAAGCTCCTCGTAATAGTCTAGATCTGCAAGTACAAACACCTCAGAACTACTGTCCAGAAGGAGAATTACCAGTATGTTTATCTTTTCATTTCTTGTTAAGGGTCTAAAACACCATCATATTTCCTGCCTCTATTCCTGTGTTCTTGTTAACAATGACCTTTACATTTCTGAATTTTGAGAATGACCCCTGAAAGTTGTGGGAGAGTGAAGCTCATGCATAGGGTTCAGTCATGGCTGGAGTTTTGGTTTAAAGTTAAAACTGCTTTAATTATAGTTTAGTGGATAACTATCATGCCTCTGTGAGTTGTGTCATTCATCTCTTCAAATAAGTATAAACATTTTGTCATTTCCCCAATAGATATTTTCATGGATTTGATTGGTTTTCCCTTTGTTTAAATTCACTGATTGCAAAATGTTGAGCACAGTTCTGATTTTGTTATACTACCCTTCTCATGTTTTCATCATACTTTTTAATCAAAGGTGTTGACAGTAAACTCATAATGTTGATTTTTCCACTCCTATCTATAGCAGCAAAATTAGCTTTATTTATTTAATATCTCACAATCTCTCTTCTCATTGTTGACTTGTACTCTGGTTTGAATTTTCAGTACAGTTATCAAGTAAAAGAAGAAGAGGGAAGGTCTGAGAAAAACCGCTATTCAAATGTGGGTTCAATGAAAAAACTGATCAATGAGGAGCTATCCAAACAATCAAGCACCAGACAAAATGCACCAAGCCTTGTAGCAAGGTTGATGGGGATAGATACGATGCCATCAGACACTAAATATGTTGTTCCATCAGACAAAAAAATAAGTGAAAACATGGGGAAGAGGTCTTCAGTCAAAGGAGTGAATCGAAGGGGTTCAGCTAGTTGGGGTTCTTCCAACTTTAATTCTTCTAGTCAGATGGATTTTGATTCATTATATAAAGATATAGGTGATGATGATGATGATGGATGGAACTGGAGTTTTGGAGAACCAAGGCCACGGGAACATCCTCAGGAAGAGGAACTCCAAAAATTCAAGAAAGAGTTTGAAGCATACCAAGCGGCAAGGTTTCTGGAGTGTTCAAAGTTTGCTGAAATTGGCAGTGCTCCTAGACAATTGCTTGCTCAAGAAAACCTGAACAAGGAAAAGGTGATGCATTATGATTCCGTTTTACACAGACCGGCAGCAGGGAAACTTGCAGATCTTGACAGCCATGCATTCAAAACGCCACCTGACAGTTATGGTTCAGAATATCATGGTAAAATGATGGAGTTAATCCCAGCTATGCAAAGGAAAACCTTTCCTCCAAGGAGCAGAACACTAAGTAGAGACTTTGAGGAGTCCTTAATGATGAAATCTTGCAACAAATTAGACACATCTTCTTCTCCCACTAGGATAGTTATCTTGAAGCCTGGTCCTGATAGCATTTTCAACCATGAAGAAAATTGGACCATTTCATCAGGAACTATACAAGCGAGAAATAGTATAGAAGAATTTCTTGAAGAGGTGAAAGAGCGTTTGAAATGTGAACTGCAAGGGAAAATTGTCAAAAAAGGTTCTGTGGTTCGAGGGAATGGAATTGAAACACCTTACAATGAAAAGCCATCTGATCCTAAACTAATAGCTCGTCACATAGTAAAGCAAGTCAGAGAAAGTGTGACTAGAGATACTGACACAAATTTACTCCTATCAGAATCAACAGGATCATACAAAAGTGAAATGGAGTTCAATGGACCAAGCTCCCCAGAATTTATCAGCAGAGATACCAGGAGGTTCTTGTCAGAGAGGCTAAGAAATGTTGTGAGAAGTGAAGCACATGCTGACATTCCTGAGGGAAAATCAAGTTCACTTTCATTAGACAACCATAAAGCTAGACTAAAGCAAGCGGGGGATATTATAAAGTATGCAAGTAACTGGGAAATTTCCAAAGAGGACACAGCAATACAAACAGGATCTTTCAGGCATGAACTCGATGAGAATGTATTTCTCCACAAGGAGTTATCACCAAGAAACCTTGTAAGATCCTTGTCTGCTCCTGTATCACGTTCTGGAACATCATTTGGTAAGCTTCTTCTAGAGGACCGCCACATTTTAACTGGTGCTCAGATTCAGAGGAAGCTTGAAGCTGTTGAAACTATGTCTGTCGATGTCAAGAAACGGAAAAAGGATAGATTTAATATTAAAGAAAGAGTCTCCAATTTTAGATATAATCTTGCTTTAAGAGGGAGGCTTTTTGGCAGAAGGGTTCAATCAATGGTTGAATCACATGGCAATGAATTTGGTCCCTTTGTGAGAGATGTCACAAGTGGACCAACAGTTCTCATGAACTGTGGTGAGAGGCATGTAAGTTTGTCATATATTTATTTACCTTTCTCAATGATGACCTTTGTTTTTATTATATTTCATATATAGTTGTTATCTAATCACCAGATTTCTGTCATGTGCTCTTTAGGAGAACTCCACTGAGGTACCTCCTAGTCCTGCTTCTGTGTGCAGCAGTGTTCACGAAGACTTTTGGAGGCGAACTGAATATTTAAGTCCAATATCAACTCCTGATGTGTCTTCAAGAGACAATAATGTTGTGCCCCAGATTTTCAGGGATATCAGCTCTGGTTTGAGTGGTATGTTATAATTCTAACTTCCATGCATTGAGCAATGATATCATAGACTTGATTCATGAAAAGGTATTTTATTATGGTTTTACTGAATGTGCAATATGAAGTTATATCAATGAACAACCTTTTTATTCTTTACACAAATGGATAGTGTACTAGCTTGCAAGATCAGAGGTTGGCTTTAAGTTAAATTCCCTTACCGGGATAAATGGCTTCAAGGGCGATGTAATTTCTGTTATTGCAACCATGTATATCTAACTTGGCTTTTTTTTTTTTTTATTCCGAATTTTTCTTTCATTCTCCTCCTTTTACATTAGTTGCTATATCTGGATCCTTTTGATACATCTTATAATACTCAAATTTTTGAAAAGTGGGTATGTGTTAAGTTGTTAACTTGGTATAATTACAAAAAGTGCAGATACTTTGATTCAATATGCCAACAATTAGCTCAGTAAAAGACTTAGTTAATGTTATGGGATTTGATTTGAATATTGTGGATATTATAGACAAATTCAAATTTCAGAGGGATCAACCAGTGTTTTTGATTTTATTTGATTTTGTGTTGCTGTTTTAGAATGTATAGAGATCAGAAAAGTGTTCCATGCATGAAATGATGGTGACAAAAAAAGGATAATATTGCTAATAGATCTCTTTGATTGTTGATGTGGCAGAGCTAAGGAGACAACTCAATCAACTTGAATCTGATGGTCCTGAGGATTTGACTAGGAAACAGGAGCCTGCTGAGTCTGAATTAGACCAATTAGAGGATCCAGCAGAATCTTACATAAGAGATCTACTTGTTGCTTCTGGTCTGTACTTTGGTTCATGGGATAAATCTTTATTAAGAGGGGACACATTTGCAAAACCTATTGGCAACTCTGTTTATGAAGAAGTGGAAAAATCTCACAAGAAATTGGTCAAGGAATATGATGAAAGCTGTATCAAGGATCAGAATGAGAGTAAACTAGACCACAAAGTTTTGCTTGATTTGTTAAATGAGGCACTTTCAGTTGTTCTTGGACCTCCTTTGACATTGTCTAGATTCAGAAGGAAATTAAGCAACTCTTCCATGTTGCCACCTTCTGGAAAGGAACTGTTGAGCTTAGTGTGGGACATTATCCATGTTTCTTTATATCCTCCATCTGACATATCTACTTATTCACTTGATACTTTGGTGGCTCAACACCTAGGATCCATCCCTTGGTCTGGATTAATAAATGATGAGATCAATATTTTGGAAAGAGATATAGAATGTCTAATAACTGATGATCTGGTTGAAGAACTCACAAAGGATATGTTTAAGAAGTACCATTTTACACGATCATTGTGACAATAAAGAACTCTGCACATGGAGCAAGGCATATACATGATTACTGAAATTGGAAGATAACCACCTAATTGATATTGCTGTGTATATATATATATATATAGTAGTTAGTGTGATTGTTTGTTATATAGGGGGTACATGAGTGGCATGAGTTTCTAGGTTTATTTTTTTGCAAACCAGAAAATTGATTGATGATTGTAGTTAAAAAGTTGCGGTAATTGGGAAATGTGTTAAAGTTGTTATTCTTACGAAAGTCAAATACAAATAAAGAAATTATGTGAGAGGCATCTACCTCTACCATGTATCATGAGTGAAAGTCAAATTTGTTCAGTTTTGATACAAGATGGTAACAATTCTTTGACTTTGCTAAAAAAAATGTAATGATCCTATATTTATGTGCTGGACAATAATGTGCTCCATTGAAATGGACTTATCTGGGTATTCAGACTTGAAAATGTATAACATGCCACTTTGTATGTTCATGTGGCAGACCTTCCATATGTGGAAATCCATGGAGTGGATTTGCATAATGGACCCAAAATTCCCTATTTTGCGGATGATTTCATGTTCTAGTGCACGTCACATAAACGTCGAGATATCTAATAGAATAAGGCTAGTGCGAGACCAAACACACAAATGAGAAGGGGTAATATACTAACAGACAACAGTTTAATTTCTATACACCTTGATTATAAAAACTTTTACACTATCAAATAATTAAAATTATATTGTGATGAGTGTATAACTTTTAAGATAATTATTATAAAAAATCAATAAATTTTTCCTACATGATAATATCATTCATAACGTATGATTAATTACCGTTTAAAACTCATATACAGTACATAATCTATTAATCTATTTTCCCATATAGTAATATTTGGTTTTTCATATAACGATTTAATAATGGGTGTGTCAAGCATAACATTAACTCTCAAACACAACTCTGCATTTACATCAGTGCAGATTCCATCATAGATGGTTCAATCAGGCTCGTTAGAATTCTTAGTTTATACTAGTAATTGAACTTCATACTTATAAAATTATGTATTTAGAACAGAGAAGTTAGCCTCCTTTTGAACCAAGTAAGGCTAATAATGAGAAGTATGAGACAAATGAGTTAAAATTGTCTTTTATTCTGTAATTTCCCAAACTAAAATGAAATGATGTCTCTAGCTGTCTTACAATAGGAGGGAGACAAATGAAGTGCTGCGGTTGGGAAAGACGGCGCACATGTCCAATACAAAATTTAGGGGTAAAAATAGGTCAGGTCATGCTAGACTTTGATAGATCTGAGCTTGGCTCGTATCACTGTCATTAAGCCTAAGCATGATTTGTTACCTGTTAAAAATAAGTTCTTAAGGCCTAAGCCTGGTATGCATAAAGGCCTAACCTCTCCTGAAAGTCTGTATACAAAGTCTGATTAAAATAAAAATAAATAATTAAAATAAAAATAACATAATATATATGTTTCTCTTATAAATTATCAAATATGATCTTATAAGTTATAGATATGTTTCTCTTAAGTATTTTATGAGATTTTCAAGGTAATTTTTTGAAGTGGTTGATCATCCATCTTCATAATAAGGAAAAATATTTTTTAAAAAATAAATATTTATTTTCAGTGTTATTAAAACCGGTCCGATGATTGACTCGGTCAAGGTAGTGGGTTAGTGGGTCAGTGGTCCAACCAGTGGGTCAGTAATTGACCCAATTTGACCCAGTATATATTAAAAATTTAAATATATATGTATCTATTAATATAAGTATATAACTAACATTATTTAAGTAAGACAAACTTATTTATACTCTAAAATTCAAAATAAAAATTGATAATAATATAAAATTTTAAATAAAAAATAAAAAATTCCAAAAAAAAAAGATTAAAAAAAAAACAAACCGGACCGACCGGACTGGCCGGGTTTGGCCTGTTTTGACCGAGTTTGACCGAGTTGATTGCATAAACGGTTCAACTACAAATTCGGACCCATTAACCTACTGGGACCCCATCGGACTGGGTTTTATAGAGACAGTGGCCAAAATGCCACACTTTTTAAAAAAATTCCCAGAATGCCACGCATCCAAAAAAATTTGTCAAAATGCCACGCCACCTATTTCGCTGGCCACATCAGCAAAGTCCACGGGCTGACGTGACATAATTCGCTACACAGTGTAGCTAACTAGGTACGACACGTGGCGACACATGGCAGACATTCAAAATTGCGTATAAACTTTGAACGGCCATAACTTTTGATTGGAACATCCGATTGAGGAGCATAATATATCAAAATGATCGTAATTGAGAGAACTAATTGAAAAAATAATATTAAATTAACTAATTAAATAATTGAAAAAATAGATAAAAATGAATTCTTTGGATAATTGAATCTTAAATCCTAATTTTGAAGCACTTAGAGACTTTTTTTGGAAATTTTTTTGACCAAATTCCCTATAGGTAGGTATTCTTCTCTCAATTATGATCGTTTTGATATATCATACGCCTCAATCGGACGTTCCAGTCAAAAGTTATGGCTGTTCGAAGTTTATACGAAATTTTGAAAGTCTGCCACGTCATGCCACGTGTCGTACCTAATTAGCTACACTGTGTAGCGAATTATGTCATCTGACACCATGTCAGCCCGTGGACTTCGCTGATGTGGCCAGCGAAATAGGTGGGGTAGCATTTTGACAAATTCTTTTGGATGCGTGACATTCTGGGATTTTTTTTTGAAAAGTGTGGTATTTTGGCCATTGTCTCGATTTTATAACTGATTATTTTTAAGTTTTAATATATATATTAAATAGGTCAGTATGATAGGTCTACCAGACTTTTTTTAAAGCTTGAATCTGATCTTTTTATTTAAACAGACTTTTAAAAAAAACCTTATCTTAATCTTTTTAATAAACAATTCAGGCCAAACTAAGTTTTAAACAAGTCAAGTCAAAGGTCTCTGATAGACGACTTGACTCATTTTTATCCCTAAGTAAAATAGAGCAATGTTATGAATCTCGGTGTGACCCAGTCGGTCGGATCATGAACCATTGCTGTATTTGGGCTGGGTTGAATATTAAACCGATCATCATGCATAAAGTTCGGTTTGACTGGATGGAACCCGGCTGATTTTATGCATAAAGTTCGGTTTGACTCGATGGAACCCTTACCGAGTTATCCGTAAAAAAATAGCTCAAAACGGCTTCTTTTTGGTTCGAGACTTGGAGCCCTAATCGCTACTTTCAGAGTTTCAGTCTTTCACCCTCAGTTACTCAATCGCGCCTCACCCTCAAGCATTCCTCGGTTCCTCCTCGACTCCAGTCCTCGGCCGCGCGCAGCTCGTTTGTATGGTCGTCGTCAGGCCTTGACGCAGAAGCTCGTCGCCGCGCCTTCAAGCCGCCGTCGTCATTGTCTTCTTCGTTCTCTCCTTCACGCAGAAGCTCGTCGACGCCGTCGTCATCTGTCATCTTCGTTCTCTCCTTCGCAGAAGGTCGTCGCCGCCGCGAAGGTTTGTTTTCTCAGTTCTCACTCTTCTGTTTAAGCTCCGCTTCACGCTCACTTATTCAGTTATTCCTTGTTTTCATTTTATCAAATTTTCGGTAGCTTCACGCTTGGATAGTTGGATTTGTGGGTAATTATGGATTCGGATTTGTTAAATTTGCTTGAAAACTTTATGGTTTTTCTGGTTCGTAATTCAGTCTGAAGGAATGTATTTTTGTGAATAAAATGGGAATGGTAAAATGAGGGAATTCTCTGTGTCGCTCTGCCATTACGAGCCATTGAGATGAGGCTTTCATATCCTTGAATTTTCTGTTCAAGGTGGTATTTTGAGTCTTGGCTAGTGTTTTTTATTGACAAAGGGATCAAATATCTGAAATAAGTTTAGTATTGGTAAGTGCTAACTATAGCTTAAGGATAATGGTTACAGACGTAACTATTATGTGTGCCACTGTGTCTCTGCTGCAAAATAGTTTGATTAATGCTAATTGCTTCACTTTACTATAAGATAGATACATCATACATATTATTCTTTTTCAGCTTTTCTATTCCTATCATATCTTACATGTTTTTCACTTATATTTCTTTTTGAATCTTCTGAGAATTGATTGATATTTGATAATAAGAAATGCCCTTTAATCCTTTAATAAACATCTCTGTCTGTTAATTCTCTCAATATGTTTTTAGAGCCTGTAGTGGTAAAAGGAATTGTAAAGGACTGGATTGAAAGGGATGAAAGAAATAGCCTACCACAATGTTTATATAATGGGTTAGGTTAATTTTTGTGTCTAGTGTAATAATAAAGGACTGGATTGAGTAATACTACTACCAGGGAGCTTGAAAATTCTCACTTTCTCTTGATTTTATTTTTAGGCATTTTCATTGGTGATAATTCGCTACATTCCTAGATCAACATCAGAAAAAAGAATACTCTAGAACGTATTCCATATTAGTTTTTTTTAATCAAATAATGTTATATATATATATATTTTTTTTTTTAATTTTTTAATATACCGGGTCATATCCGGCCAATTACTGGTCCACCGGTTTGACCACTGACCCATTAATCCATTACCTCGACCGGATTAATGACCGGGATGGGTTTTATAACATTGGCTCAGAGGTTGGCTGATGGGGATACCCTTTGCTGCACAGTACAAGCACATGTAAGCTTTTCTTAATGGATTTGGTTACTTTAAATACTTTCAACGGTAAATAGTCATTTTCGTCCCTGAATGTGTAAAGCGCTAACAAATTTGTTCCTGAAAGACGAAAATTCAAATTTTTGTCCCTGAAAGTGTAAAAAGTACGACAAATTCATCCTTCTGTTAACTTTTGTCCGTTATCGTTAATGAAAGTGCCTACGTGGCACAAAGGGACGAAAATGTCACAAAAATGATTGCCAACATGGTTGCTGACTAGATTTTGGACAAAAATGTCAATAAGTTACTATTAGACTAAAATGTCAGTAATTTTCTATTGGACATAAATGTCAATAAGTTACCATTGGACCAAAATGTCAATAATTTTCAATTGGACCAAAATGTCAGTAATTTTTTTTGCGAAAAAAGTCAGTACGTTTCCATTGGACCAAAATATCATTAAGGGTAAATCTTTCCTCTTTTTTTTTTTTTTTTTTAATAGTTACAAGCATAATAATAACAA
>PYAF01001476.1:762515-795065 GCA_007407185.1 Glycine tomentella | reverse complement strand
TTAATTATTACAAATTTATTCAAATTATAATAATTAGTCACAATGATAACTTCTGACATTTTTGGTCTAATTGAAAATTACTGACATTTTGGTCCAATGATAACTTACTGACATTTAGGTTCAATGGTAAATTACTTGCATTTTAGTCCAATGGTAACTTACTGACATTTTTGTCCAAAATCTAGTCAGGGACGAATTTGTCAACGTTCTACACATTCAGGGTCGAAAATGACTATTTACCCTACTTTTAATAGTTAATGAGGATATAAATGATTATTTTTCTGCTAATATTATTCATAATTTATCATACATTTGCATGTATTTTTTTGGTTTTTACATATATTCTCTTTTTAAGATAACTCTTTTTGAGATACGATTTTACATTAAATTTTAAGTTCTGAACATTTTTTTTAAAGAAATTCAAACCTTTATTTATTGATCGATTATTTCCTTTTATTAAATTACGTATATCAAATATTTGATATAAGACAAGTTACATGAGGCAGAAAGCAATTTTTAATCTTGTTTTTATTAAACATTAAAGACTCAAATTTATAAAGTTTAATTTTAATATAAGAAACATTTATATTATTATTACATTAAAACTCTTTATAACATAGGATAAATTGGTGAGATTACAATTTTATTAAATCATTTTTTAATTTATATATTTTATATTTTAAAACACTGGTGTAATAATACTTACAAGTATTTTAAAAAAACATTGGTAACTTAATCTTCATTTAGTAATTTTTATTAATTAATAAATATGATAATTGCAAGACAGAAAAAAATATTATTAAATATTTGGGCCCGTATCTTCTCGCTAGACCCACATCGAAATACTGTTGTAGAAAAAGCTGTGTTGTGTTGTGGCGGAGCCACCACATTTCTGATTCCTTTCCCTTCTCCGCCGTTTGCTTTCTCTGTTTGCTTTCTCTGTAGCAGATTGTAAGCTAAGTCTCGCACTTTGTCCTCAGCTTGTGTTCTTCTCAACTTGTTTGCTATTTTTGTTCTCTGAATATTTTCGGTTGTGTTTCAAGTATGGAATAGCAATAAGGTGTTTAGATTAAATTCTTTCAATTTCACCTTTTCTCTGTTATGTTTTTAGTTGAGGATTTGGGTAAATTTTATTATTATGTCTGATATTAGTTTTGAGGACATTGTCATGTGTTAAACTCAGCACTGCTAATAGGAGGTGGCAATGAAGATTGATTTGCCACACATAATTTGATATATTTTTTTTGAACTTGAATTGGCTTTGATGGGTTTTAGAGTTAGTGTTACTCATAGGGAGATGAATTATCTGACCCATGCTATTTTTCACCATTATATTGCAGGAACTTTTACCTTGTAAGTGTAACTATTGGTACCATGGTGTAAACCTAAAGCATTGGAAGAACTGAAACATTGCCTTATCAATTAGACTGTGGGAGTAGGCTCCAGTAAAGTGACATTGTCTCTAAGATAAAATTCTCAACTCAGAAAGTAAGAGTGCATCCTCTCTGTTCTCTGTCTAATTGACCCACAGATCTTCTTTTATTTTGTCTTCTAAGTTTTAATGAGTTTTGATCTCTTCACCGTTCTTTATGTTTTTGATTCCTTGACTTTTGTTCTTATCCACTTGTGTGTGCTTAGTTTGAAACTATGACTTTTGACTATTAATCATAAATATGTCTTTAATTTTGGATTTTTTTTAATTTATATTTTTACCGTTTATATGTGTGTAGTATTAATTATTTAACTTGCATTTATAATCTTCAAAATGGTGGTTATCCCACTGTGCGCTATCCCGCTATAGTGATTACGGGGCCAATGTTGTTAAATGGTGGCAACAAGGTTTTTTTGCCAACCATTATAGGCAATTTATGAAGGGAGGCCCGCTATGGCGGCACCACAGGCCGCAATGGCATGTCTATATGATGGAATTTTGGGCTTCTGCCATTGATAACACTGTTTGGGGCTGGCTGTTCCTCGTGGCTGTTTGGTATTGATAACTATGGGTGCAAGTATAAGAAAAATGTTGATTTTTCTTTTCTTTTCAGGATGGTCATATTCTCAATAAGTAATGCCAGATATACTTATGTGCATGATCAGAAATATCCCTCTAAAGATGTTGACATACACCATATAGTTTCAAGGAGGAGTAATGCTAAATATCTCGTGTATGCCACAGCACTTCTTGTATTAGCATGTGCGTTGTATCTGTATGTTCTTAAGGTATGTCTTCCAACTTTTTTGTTTTCCAATGACTCAAGGATTTTGAAGATTTTGTGGCTTTTACCTTCTTTCTATTTTACTGATTATATCTCTTCTATTAACAGGAAAAATCAATTAGTTTTGTGTATTACAGCTTGCTTTTTGACATATTTCTTGTCAAGTTGTTACTTGGGAAGCCTGTTAAGAAAGGTGAGGACCTGCCTAGCAGGGTTTGGTGTTCTGAAACATTAACTGTTGCTTTTATTGTAACCAGGAACAGGAAATATATTCATTTAATGCATGTTTTAATTTTAAAACCTCATTTTGTCATTTTCACAATGTAATTTTTCTTGCAGAGTCTGTTGTGATTATGCCAGCTTTTGGAGTACAGCTTGAGACTCATTATGTGAGGTAATGCTTTTTGTGGATTGATTATTCTGTCAACATTCAACATTTGTAAAGAGCTCGTGTAAAGCCTAACGTGGGAATATACATTTTGATTTGTAAAGGACTGTGTGCTCTGTGATTATTGTCTTTTGAAGAAAAGATTGGGACATTGGAATGCATGTGCTAGTTTAGGGCTCTTTTGGCTGTTCATACTTGAGAAACAAATTAGTATGTACTCTCTTTGCTTGTTTCATACCTGTCATTGATATTTGAACTACATAAATGGGTTTTTGATGAAAATATCTTACTTCGGAGTCTTGTTTTTGGCTGCCAGGTTATATCTAACTTGTTTTCAGCTCATTTAACTAGTAACTTGCTTGTCCTTCATACTGACACTCGTAACTCAGCATGGTTTTTCCATATTTGATACTATTAAATACTTATTTTGTCTTTGGATACTTTGCTGCAGTGGAAAAGTCATCCGATACTTTGTTCCCATTGACAAAATTCTGAAACCTGTTCTAATAGAATGTGTGACTCCAGTGACTTGTTATTGGACTCTATCGTTGATTATTCGTGGTGAATCAGAAATGGTGTTAGTTTTCAAGGTAAAGTTACTTTACATCTAATTAGTTTTCAGTTTCCCATTTTTTCACTATTAAAGATGGAAACACTGTTTGTCAGATTTTTGAAAGCTAAAAATGTGAGAAGAATTAATAGCCTAAGAAGGCATTTATTTAACTGGGGATATCATTCTGGCTGGTTGTTTGAGGTCTTTTAGTCACTAAAGTAGAATTTCTAAATCTGTTTTGCTAGAACTTACGCCCACCAGTGAAAATGTTGGTCCATGTTTGGAAGGCCCTGTGTGCTGCAACTGATAGTAAAGAAGAGACCTGTACTCATGCAGAATGAATAATTGATAGTTATGGCTTATGTAGTGTTTCTGTACTGGTGTACCCCCCAGCATTTTACGCTGTGTTCGAATGAGCGTTCTGTCACATGGAACACCAATCCTATGTGATAGAAGGATTGGATTTCAACATACATTGGAAAGTGAAATTTTTGCTAAACCACACTCTTCTCCAGTTGATAGTTTGGGACGTGAGTTCACTATCAGCACTCCAAGGCATTGAATTTAGAGGCCAATTGGCTCTACCTTTTGGAACTGCATACTAAGTAGCTTATGTAAAACTAAGTGGAAATTTTGTATCATGACATGGGACTGATAGAACTAGTATGTTTCCGTGAGTCTTTTGTAACTAAAATAGAGCACATGTTCATAATTTTTTGCTCCCTCAATGCTGCTGATAGAATTGTATGTATCATGACATAGGACCAAAAAAGGTATTTCTGATCAATTAAAATCTATAATTTAATCAAAATATCAATTATAAACTTGTTTTTGTGCCAATTCAACAATGGAGTAAAACAACTTGTTTTTGTTGGGTTTCTTGGTTTTTATGTAAAGTATTATCTCTTTACGATGTATAAAATGTCTCCCAACAAATAATTGTGAAAGTCTCCTTCACGATTGATGTCGATGATCATATTTTATGACTTAATTGCTTTCAGTTAAGAAAAATATCATACATTAGCAAAATAAAAGGAAAAACAATGTGAAATGTGAAAAATTATGTTGAAATTTTGTTATAATTTATTTTAAAATATTTATCAAAAATTAAATTATTTATATAAACAATATATGATGTATTAAATGAATAATGTAAGAAGTTATATCCTGTTGACCAATCATTTAATACTATATAATTAAAAATTAATTTTACATCTAAAATAATTTATAATTAATAGATAATATCTTTTTTAGAAGTGATAATATAAGTTTTTATATAATATAAATGCACTACATATATATTATTTGTTTTATATAAAATCAAGTAAAAATAATTAGTGAAACTATCAATTTTTTTTTCTTCCAATGTTTTTTACTCATTTTAAAACGTGGGGAAACGCCATCCACAAAATTAAAATGAATTTTTTGAAAAAATAAAGAAATAAATGACTAATAGTATATTTTAATTACAGTAAAAAAAATAATTTTTTAGCAAAAAAAGTAAAAAGTAAAATATTGTTGCTGATTCTAGCCATCCTCATAACATAGGCTATGACTCCATAGTCAATTAGTCGGAGCATTTTCAATATAATATCTTAAACAACCATCATATGATATTTATTAGATTTTTCAATAAAAAAATTAAAAAAATCTTTAACATAGATAATAAATTCTTATAAAAGATTCTAAAATCTTCAAATGAAATCTATCTTAAAAAAAAAAATTGGGATATTTGAGATCTTCAATCTTATATAATTCTATAAAATCCACCTCATCTTGAAATCTTCCACGTGAGTAATTGACTATGCGCCTACAATTACTTCATTACCATCCTCAGACTCAGAAGTCAGAAGCTCCAAAGTAAAGTTAGGGTTTTGAGGTGAAGTTGAGGTTCCGGCACTTCCACTTCCAATTCTTCATCACCATGAGCAGGTCAGGCCAACCACCGGATTTGAAGAAGTAAGTCTTTCTCTTCATTTTTTCTTTTTTATTTTTTTTATTTTAAAAATTCCATGTTTTGATACACTCCGTCGGTATTAATATGCAATTGTCTGTTCTTTTTGGGAATGCGGCAGGTACATGGACAAAAAGCTTCAGAGTAAGTCTGCTTTGCATTTTTTTTTTTTTTTTTGCTTCTCTTTTACATGTTCGTTCGTGTCTTTCTTTTGTTTTTATTTTTTTACATCATACGAGTTTTTTCGAGCTGGAATGTGTTTGTTTGTTTATATTCTTTTTGGGATCAAGGGATGCATTAAGTCTTTTTTTTTTTAATTCGGTTTTTGTCTTGTATCTTGTTCTTATCTATGCACAATATTTATTCATTATTTAGGAATTCTGCTTGTGTTTTGATTGCTCATGATGTTTCTACATGCACATATGGGTTAAACATAACCTATGGATTCGTAGATCTTTATATTTGAAAAAATGTCTTGCTATCAGGGCTGAGAAACTATACTATACTATACTGAAATGATTGGTATTTATGTCCCCTTGCAGTTAAACTGAATGGAAATCGCATGATTGTTGGTACTCTCCGTGGCTTTGACCAGTTTATGAATTTAGTTGTTGACAACACTGTGGAAGTGAATGGCAATGAGAAAAATGACATAGGGATGGTGGTGAGTCCTCTTCTCATTTTCTTTGTGGTCAAGGTATAGCAGTGAGCATGGATTTTAAATTGATAATTTTACCCTCTTACTGCAGGTAATCAGAGGAAATAGTGTGGTCACTGTTGAGGCGCTTGAACCCGTGAACAGGGCCTGATTACTATTTCTTGTAAACATTTATAAGTAGATTTTCTGGTTTCTGTGTTTGAACAACGTAGCTATTGAGAGTAAAATGTAATTGTGAATCTTAAGAGTGTCATGTTGGCTGCTAATTTGGGGTTCTTTTTCAGGCTAAATTGTCCAGGCGGGATGCCTTCTATTGTTTGTGTGTTGCCTGTGTGACTTGACTCAATTGAATATATCCCTTTTAGCTGATTTCTCCTTATTGCATTTAATGTGAAAATTTCTCTCTGTGCTCCTTAAGTATAAACCCAGGGTTTTTCTTCTTCTTATTTTTGGTGAATCAACCCAGGAGGGTTGTTGATGGAGCTGTTGGAGTTTATACAGTATATGTGTTTGTCTAAGGAATCATTATTTGTTGTTACCGGCATAATTTTGGTTAATTTTAATTTATAAAAAAAGTTTTTTTTTTCATTTTTTTTCTTCTACAACTGTTTATTTAGAAGTTAATCTAAATGGGAACTTGGGGTATGTTGGATTGTCATTTGAGGCAACTTAAATGGACCTTCTGCATCCGAGTGAGAGCATAGAAGCAACACTAATGTGTCATTGGGTATAACGCACAAAAAAACTGGATTCTGAACATACTTAGTGCATGTTTGATTTGTGGTTGAAATTATTGTGACACGCCTTTCAATGCACATCTAACTAATAATGCAAAATGAAAATAAAAACATGGGTCTTTATCCATTGGTAGAATGCCTTTCGCATCAACAGTAATTTTGCATCAGATTTCCAAACATGTACTTAATCTCGCAAGTTTGGGATGGACGTCGTGAGCACCAAGGTAGGGGTGGGCATGGTCGGTTCAGATCACATTCATGGCATATTTGTATCCGAACCAATTAATTTCAGTTGATTTGGTTTGAATTTTTTCTAGGTCGAAGTGTGCACCGAGTGTGTGACTGAAAGATGGAAAAAAATTAAATGGACTTGGCTAAAACCCTAAACTATAGGGGTTAATAAAAATATTTTAAAAAAAGATTATGTAATGGTTAGATCGGTTTGAGTCCTCAAAATCAAAATCCAATACCCGCGTCGAATTGATATGTGAAGATAATTTACATGAAGTGATTTTTATAGTTTTACGTATACTCAGTGCATTTAATGGGAAGAAGAAAAAAAGTCTGAGTAATTGACTTTTCCTTTGCGCTCAAATTCAATCTATTATCTATCATTATTGTAAAACTTTATCAAATTCAAACAGAAACATAAGATTCATGGAAATGGTGTTATCCAGTATTTCTCCATATAAGCGCAGTTGCTTCATTATTTTTTACTCCCTCAAATGTTTTCTGTACACTCAGTTACAGAAGAATGATTTTGCAGTGAACTATGAATTCTGTCAACTAATCTCCCCACTGGTAGTAACAACCAACTTCGTCCAAAGACTCAAATTCCTCTAGCAGAATTTAAACGCTGTGCTGCACGTTCAACGCATACTGTATGTCTACGTAATCCATGGCACTCGTCAATTGAACACTCATTCATCAGTCGAAGCTTGGCTATCTGATTATGCAGTGCCTCCAAGTTAACTACAGGAACAGTTGTTGCTCGCCCATGAGCACACTGCACAGAAAATTCCCATTTTGTCAACAATGCTGCCTTTCCTCTCAATAGATTCACAAACATGAAAACGTATATCTTACTTGGAAACAAAGCGATGCATGTTTCAGCTCTTCAACTATAAGGGAACATTCTGATGGTAGCAATGAATCCCTAAACATAATTGCACCTTCAGTAAAAGAGCATTATGATCAACTTAAAGGAATATTAACCGATGACTGCAATATGCCCTCCCAAAATAAGGAAATCTGACAGGATCGAATTGCCAACAGATGGGGGTTTCATACGTAGTATGGAGATAAAACAAAGGTAATATCATATGTTTCTAAAAATAAGAAGACATTTCCGACGAATAATTCAAGTCCATGGGATTGTTATCAATACAGCTTTGCACACAATTGTGTACCTTGTTGAGGTTAATACAATTTGGCACATACCTCTGCATGCCTTCAAATTTAGCACTCGTAAGACAGAGGGTGGCATTGTTGATGATCCATCAGTGTCAATGATAAATTGGAAGTTAGAAAGACATAAAACGTCCAATTTCTAAAGGGGGATAACTTAGAAAGGGATCTTATTATGATGTTTATAACCTGCTGAAGAAATTCTAAAAGATCAACATCATTTAATTTGACACCTAAAATACACGGTACCTATAAGTAGTTGTAATTAAAATCAGTAATATGGAAAACATGCAAGGCATATGGCACGGATTTAAAGTTAAGTTGACAAAAATAAATGCAGACATGGAAAAAATTAATGTTTTCAGCTACTGAAGAAAAATTGAAGGGCGGAAAAAGAAAGTAGTGTTGACCGCAATAAGTGTGACGGCCATTTGTGGTCTGTTGAGGATATCCAAATTCCTTCAAAGGCAAACAAAATTATAAATTAAAAGAATTCAGAATAACAAATTGATAGAGTTTTGACACAGTGAATTATTCTATTATTTAATTTGAGCCCAAATATATAGTTTAATTGGTAGGTAGAAATTTTTAGGTAGAAATCTTACGTAATCTGAAATGCATGCCAGGAACAAATAAATAACAGACATTACATAACTATGTAATGCTTAACATAAATTATCTTCTGACAACCTTGGTCAAGGTAAATATGCAAACTCTGCAGGGAAGCCAGAGAGGTATACCTTCTAAAGGATTCAGAATTTTGAGCATGAATGTTGCAGATCCAGCCCCAGTCTTTAATCTTTTCACTATAACTATGAAGTAGTTGATAACCAATCTCTGGCAATACCATATCATCACTATTATGCATCTTACAAGCAGTGTAAGAATTTTAAAGACTCAGAAAACATTTCATAATCGACATTCACATTAAATTCTCTAATTCATAGATGCATACCAGTTCCTGTTCAGCATCTAGATAGGTTATTGCTTTTGCTTCTCCTGACACTACCTAAGTATTTGACTAGTTTCATAAGTAATACTGGAAAATATTTCTCGCATAATCAATATGAAGAAGTTTACCTTTTGACGCAATTCTTCCAGTCTGATTCTTTCATCTGCAGCATGCTGTAAAAAGAGTACTACTATCATTGTTAACCAACTTTCCAGCAGTGCGTTAATCATATCTGTTAGCAGTTAGAAGGTGTTTCTGGAGCTTTATTTATTTATTATTTACTTAATGCAATTGAGAAGGGCGGAGAAATGGGTATGTATGGAAGAGGTAAAGGATGTGTGAGGACTAAGGAAAGATGCTGTTTGAAAGGATAGTGAAATGCCGAGTTTTAATAAATAGTTGTGGTTTACAAGCTTTGAGCGATGCGAGGGAGTTGACTAGTAATAGACTTGTCTGACATAAAGGTTAACCAGAGAGGACTTAGCTGCATGTGTTACTCGAATCGATTTATATGCAAATAACTGTTATGCTTTGTAGTTTATGCAAAATTTATGTGTCATACATAATTGTTATTATTAAGGGTATAAGGTCCTCCAATCTTTGGGCTTAAAAATGATGAAGTTGTCTATAATGGTGCACGTAGAGGCACAATTTCTATCCCTACCCTACCTTAAGTTGGGTCTTCGTCATGGCTCACCAAACCATCACCCTTCTCTAGACCCCCAGGGCAAAATGCAGATAAAACAAATATGCAGGATGTGTTGCAAATAAAATATAGGAACACTGATTTTTTCCATGTGTTAAGATGCAATTGCGTGCATCTACGGCAATATAATTAAAGTGTTCCTGAGTAAAAGTATATATGCAAGCAGATTGATAGGCAGTCAAACATTAAGATACAAGGAATTGTATAATTTCTAAGAGTTTCTGGTCATTGACATTTCCATTCAGAAACTATCGTTATCCTCAGTTTAGTATTGTTGAATAACAGCCTCAGTGCACCTAAAAAAGAAATCCAACCATACTGTTATAATGTACAATAGACAAACCTGATCAATAACAGCAAGGATTCTGCCAGCCACAACTGGAATGAACTTTTTATCCACCTGATGCAGAATTTTAGCATCCTCAAGGCATTTCTTACTGATAGTTTCAGGAATCAATGAGTCTCCAGCAAGATGCAAGAATCCAGAAGAAATGTCAAGTATATTGTTTTGACTTTGAATGTTAGCCAGTTTATCATTCTTCTGTGCAAAGGTCATACTAATTGTCAGATCAAACAGTCATCCTCCATACTAATGAATGTTTTCTATGAAAACATAATAGGCCACTAAATATTGACAACGTAACTGTAATTTCGGGTGAGCAGTTCCTCCATTTAGTCCCATAATCTATGGAATCTTGCACACCCCTAGAGATCAATTCTGAAATACCAGATAGTATGGGTTTATAGCAAATTAACAATTGAAAGATAAGATGAATCTTTTAAAAATATTCGATCATATAAACATGAAATAAATTGTATTCATAACCCAAAATAGAATAACAATTAACTTTTTCAATGTACAAGATGGTGTAAATTACAAAACTTCCAGGTCTTTGTTTTAGGCAGAAAATGCTAAACAACAAAGAAACGCCCAGCTTTACACAGCATAAAGAAATTAATTTTAAAGAAACTTATTATTTTAGAAATAAATTAGTAGCCCAAAATTATCTGTAAAGATAAGCCAGCTACTACTCAATAGATTTTCCCCTCACCCCAAATTCAAGGCTGGGCAATTTGATCATGGCTCTGAGCAAAGACTAATGTATTTTAAATGAGCTCATCTTGTCTGACCAGACTACAGTTTTACCCACACATTGAACTTACCCCCAAATGGAGCACTGCTTTGAATGTTGAAACTTTTAAATCCATCAATATCTGTAATGTCGTTAACCTGCATATCTCCCAGAACCTCTGAAGTTCGTTACACATTAATTCTACCATCAGGGTAAAACCACAAGGGTCAGTAAGAATTTATTGCCAACATTTAAGCAGCTCTTATGGGTCAATAAGATTATCCTACTTGAATTCTTGCAATAAGAAATCTTCAGTTATGGTGAAGACCAACCGGAGACTCTTGAGGATATTTAAAATTAGTAGCTTCTGCAGATTCAAAAGCATCAGTTCAATTTGTGCTATTTGGAAATGTTAGTACATAACAAAAAGGCAGCATAGGAGAAAAAACAAAGGAAGAAAATGAAAAACCTTGATGATTGAAAGCAGGGTTGGACACTCGGCCAATCTGTCTGTTGCCTATCATTTCTGAAGGATGATTTAAAGAGAAAACTTCCTTTTGCTTCTATGAAAAGGAGGAGCTGAAAAGCTTCTTCTAGATCTTTCACGATTCTCCTCCAAAGTTGAATTTCTAAATCGATCACTTTTGCCTTTGTTCTTGTTAGGTCTCTTGTAGCTTTTAATACATTACTTGGACAACAGCCAGTCTGGCTCCTCGTTTAAACTATCTGACCTTTTTGAAGAATGTATATCACCGAAATCAGGCCCGTCAACTAGTCTGTTGAATGTTTCACCACAATCACCAGCAACATCAAAATTAAATCCAATATTTGCAAAACTTGGCATATTAGCTGAATTTGCAATCAGTCTCTCTATCATCAAAATGTTTTGTATGATGGATCCTTTTATAGTATCTAGATATTCCTCCAAGGTCATCTTTAATATCAGTTGCATGACAAACACCCAATGCAGATGCTTGAGATGAGGGTTTTTGGTAGTCAGGATGCTATTCAAAATTTAACAACTCATCATCTGACCCAGAGCTTCCTATTTGTAATGCTGAATAGCATGAATCTGGAGGGAGACAATTTTCTTCAGATAATGCTCTAACGAGGAAATCAGAATCTTAAGACATCTTTAATATTTTTGTGACTTCTGGACAGGGATGGGCATATAAATCCTTACCACTTCTATAATCCTCCTCCGCATTCTGCTTGCTCCAAAAGCTATCAGTTTGGAGTTCATATTCATCATTTACAAACAAAGCCTTCTCATGCAGGATACTTCCTAGCGTAGAGCATCTCTTTAGAAAAGGTTGTTGCAAATCCCCATTAATCTTTTACATCATAACCATACCCACTGCAGCTATTATAAAGCAAATCATCTTCAAATGATTCATTGATCACATCCGCTTCTACTTTATGGAATCTTCTTCCATGTGAAGAACTCGGTGCATCAAAAGGTACATCAATGTTGAAACTTTCTACAGCAGGAATTGCACCATCAAAAAAGTTATCACCTTCTAATAAAGTATTGCTATTATGCATCAACAAACTGTTATGCTTTCTCATCACAGTGGACGTGAACTTAGCATAAGAACCATCCAATATGTTGCCAGAATAACCAGTCTGAAAAAAAAAGTCTCCCTTTTGTTTCTCTTTGAAAATTGTGGCCCCTAAGTAATCAACATCTTCCCTGTTGGATTGATGACAGTCATCTTCAATTAGATTGTCTGAAGTAGGAAAAAAGAGATCTAGGCAATCCTTATGATTGTGGTTTCTAAACTTTGACATATCTGCATCAAAGATATGACAACAATCTTCAAATGTTTAATGAGAAAGCAAACCACTGTAGCCTATAAATCATTTAAGCACTTTTTTTCAGTAAAATAAGGACCATATTTTAATCTTAAATATATGCGATGAAGAAAGGCAAAACTGCAAAAGTAAATGGTCAAAATTAATCAGACTAGTTGAGTGTAACTGCAAAAAAAAAACTATTTGATAATCAAAGGTATAAACTTCACCTGATACTGCTGAAATGATGTTGACATTTGCTTTCTCTTGTTGATCTTCTACCATGTATGTGGCTTTATTGGAGGGATCTACGGCAAGAATAGATAATAGAAGCATAAAAACCAGTAATTCATTGTACTATATATCAATATGATGCAGTGAGAGGATATACTACAAGCTACGTTTTCCTCCAAGAATTGTTTGATGGCCTTCTCAATGAAGTTTAGTATAGGAGTCCAATCCTTAAAATGTGAGGGAAAAACAGACAATCGGATTTATGTAGTGTGCATGGTTATGATAAAATAATTCATAGTGAAATTCCAATATGGGAAACAAAATCTCTGATCATTATTGCTTCTTGGAGTTAATTTACACCACCCAGAGTACATGAAGTATAACATAAAAGCCTGAATCTAGACCAAAATCCTACAAAAATCATTTATGGAAACAAGAATGCAGTCTCACCTCATTGATGTACTGAAAAGATAAAATAAGTCATGAAAAGGGAAGCCAAGAAAAGCTATACCTTAAATTTAACATGAGTTTTTGATGGCTCAAAGGCCAAATCATACCAAGATCGGGGGCAACTCAAATTCAAGAGATAAGCTGGACATGGTTGACACCTGATTCTCTTCTTGTTTCGGAACTCTTTATCAGTATTCCATGAGTTCAAAAGCTCAAACCTATTAGCCAGTTGACTCATAATCTTGTGAACTGGGCCCTTGCAAACAAATTGTGAGTTGACATCTAACCATGCTAAGGTCAACAGGACACATGTTTAACGTATTTGATTCTTTTCAAACATCAACATGTCCATTGTCCACTCTACAAATAATACACTATTTAAAGTAGTAGTCACATGGATACAGACATACTGCAAGACTTGCAAAAATGCACCAAAAGTTAGGGGAGGGCACCCAGAAAGAATCTACATGTAAGCAAGGGTAAGATGAGATAGACGATTGACTTTTTATATTAGAAATGTGAATCACCTTCGTATCCACAGTATTGCAAGGACCAGATATATATCCAGAAAGCTTTATGATATCATTCTCAACTTCTAAATTGTGAAGAGAGCTTGTGACCTCTACTCCAAAGCCACGAGTTACAAGTGACAGAGGAGAAGAAGCAGAATGGGTGCAAAAGAGCTCATCCTCTCTATATGTAAGGTATAAAAGAATGTTAATAAACCAAGAAAAAGAAGATGTAACTTGTTTTGATGTGATGTAATATACCTTTCAATATCAACAACTTTGAAGGAAATATTTGGGCGCACAAGTGCAAGCCGCATTACACAGTTCTTGATTGATTGCAGTACCTTATTGGGAATTCCAATTCAGAGATGGAACTCGCTAGTCTATCCAAAAAGTTGAACCATAGCCATAGTTTTCATACAAGGTAACTATGACTTCAGAATACATATGACTTGTATGGTGGAACAAGAGAAAAAGAACCGGGATTGCATGTATTTTCTCCGAACTGGTTGGTTGTAAAATAAATCACGGATAACAACTAACAGAAACAAGGTCTTAATTAACAATCAAGCCATCATGCTAAAAGAATGAGAAAAAAATTGTCATCATCTATAAAGGAATTTCTATCCGGATAAATGTAATGAATATGGGCAGATATTGAAGATTGCTCAGTGAGGAAGAGAAATTATAAGAGCAAATAATTTAATTGCAAGCAAAAGGAAAGATTTATTTTCAAATGTGGGAAGGAAGACAAATTAAAAATGGTCTAATCTAGCTATAAATCAAGTAAAAGATTGCCCTATAATGGCAATCAATGGTCCCAATTAAACAACCATTCCATTTACTAGATGAGATTTATCAAAACTGCAATTCATAGCGAAAATTAAGTTGCTCTAAGAATCTAGCATTATAAATAAATAGTAAGAGTTAAGGAAGGAATGCTATCAGGAAATATATGTCCACAAAACCAGCTTCCAAATTTCTCCCTCCGGTTCGTTGAAAAAAATAATGAAAATAGTAAAATTACAAATGGCTTATTTTTCTAAAGCTCTCTTAGATAACTCAGAAAATAAGTTATTATTTCTTTCTCAAAACAACTTGAACCAAACATGCATTACAAATTTTGATCATTAAATTAGACCATTTGTTATGTACTTATGTTGTCCACATTAAGTTCATTTGAGTTTCTCGTGTGTGCATGTTTGTATATGTAGTGTCCTGGTGTCCCATATATATTTGGGACATTAACCATGTTGGAGTGTCTGTGTCCAGGTTGTATCTAGAGTCCATGTCAGAGACTATATATACTTCATAGATCTTGAGCATAGCTCCCAAGTCATAATTAGTACCTATCCAACATGTCAAAATATGTGTTATGAACCAACCAGCTACAAAATACGTGATAAACAATTGATTATAAAATTTAGCAGCTCAGAATTCAGATGGCAACTATCTTTTGTGAAAGAAAAGAGGAAGAGAAGGAAGATTGAAGAATCCCATAAACCCTAGCTAAATAAAAACCAGATAATTAGTAGAAACGTAGAGCTAAAGGAAGAATAACAAATTCAATCCACAAATAAAATTAAGTAAAACTAATATTCCTCTACTAATTAACCAAGAAAAGCAGCAGATTTATGGAAATATGAATACCATCTAAGCATTATTAAGTGTTATTTTCAGCATACAGGGAAAAAAAAAGTAACCGTCAGATTCACCTAAAGTATTACCTGTGGTGCCCACTTCCTTTCTATCATCATCAATACCAAGATATAAACACTTGCACCCCTGCAGACAATATAGAAACACAAACCTTGCATCAGTAGCAGCAACGATACGAACAATGTCTCCCTGAATACAGCATAGGAAGTTATCCCCACCTTCAATACTTTTCGATATCCATTTGGCCTTCCATATGTTTTCGTCATAATTTCCAGCAAAGAGACTTCAGATATGGAAGCAAAAGCTTCCCCACGAAAACCGAAGTTCTCACTCGTGGCATTCAGGTCAACCAAATTAAGAAATTTTGATGTTGCTGCTTGTTCAATATACATACATAATAACATTATCAAAGGCAGCAAGGAAACTCAAATTCAGGGAAGAACTAATTAAAAAAAAAAAAAAAAAAAAAAGACTCCCTTCTTTTCTTACATTTTATGCAATTTAGGCTAATAAAAAGCCACTCATGTAGCTTCTAGGATGTTGAGTTTGAAACATTGCAACAGACTGCAATGGCCTGATCACTTTAGTTACCTTCATTAACTAAATTTTAGAATCAAGGAACGACAAACTCCTTTTAATACAATTTTCCAAAACACTGACCCCAAGGAAAGCTGCATATACAAACTAAAAGTAATTTTAACTAAGAAATTTAACAACCTATAATCACCTCCACAAAAGAAATTTGAGAATACAATAGGCAAGGTCACTCAGTCATCTGGATTACTACATAAAGATAATTTTATCGCGGGTAACTAAGGACTGTTACAAAGTAGGAAAATCTTAAAACAATATAAAAAATATCTATTTTTGGCGCTCTAATCAGAACATATCTTTCGTTTCTTTTAATGAACATAGCTTGAACACTGCTGTGTTCAGGAAACGACCACCAAAAAAATGGAGCATGCAGGCACAATAAATGCACCAACTAGTAGCAAGTTAACATGGTAGAAAAAAGAAAGAAACGACAACAATGAAATACACACCATATCTTTCTCCCACCAATTCCAGCCTATCTCGAGGGAATATTAGTAGCAAAACTAGTAGCAGCTCCTAGTACTAACAAAGAAACAACAACAAATGCACCAACTAGTAGCAGCTCCTAGTACTAACAAACACCGATACCTGAAACAAAAACAATAGACAGACAGCTCAATCGGTATAACCCGAATTCTCAAAGCTAATGCACTTTTCACTTCTCTGTCTCTCCTCGTGATACCTTACCTTTGTGGCACGAGCATCGAGGCTATTGAAAACTAGTTCCTCGACGACACGCGTGAAGTCGACGAGGAAAATACCAGAATGCAGTGAGCTACGCACAGCCCCCGGTAATGGCTTTATGCTCGCCATTAAGCCCCCGCCGCTGCGATTAGGATGAACATGCCCGATAGGTGCCTTGCCTCGCCGGCTCCTAGGGTTTCTGATCGGACGGTGTGGTTTGATCGGAGAAAACCTCGCGGAGAGAGCTCAGCGTGTTGCTATTTTCGAATTCTGCACAGAAATGGCGGTTTCTGCATGCGAAACTGAAACAATCGTATTGTATTTCAGTGATATATTTTATTGGATGAAATCTTAATTCTTAAAACTATTTAATTTATTTTATTAAAAATACTATAAAATTAATATTTAAAAATAATAGACACTTTTATGTTGAAAATCAATAGAAAAAATATCTTTTCTATGGCTAGAGTTCACTGCATCATTGTAATATTAATCCTAGGTAGTGCAAATTGTGATTATTATTTATTGGTCCCTATTTTGATTTTTACATAAATATAAGAAGGTTTTGTAAGTAATAAAAAATATTATCTTAGTCCGCTCCTATTTCTTCGAGAAAGAAGATATCATAATTGTTTCCTTCATATTTCTAAACAAGAAAGTTGAAAACAGAAATTAGCTACTTATTTATCTATATAAAATATAAATATACTCAACTTCACATCCGTCTTTAGATATAATGTTTTTCTGCGAGAACTAGATATAATATGTTATGTTGTCATTAAGTTAATTTATTTATACTGCAGGAAAAAAAATTATTTATTTTGTACTCATTCGAGATATTGTAGGTATAACTTTTATCTTTAGTTTATTTTAGGATAAGATTTTGTTGACTTTTCACAATCTTTGAGTTACGAGATAAATTCTCATTATGATGTTGCCTTAGTCAATGTAAATACAAATTTTTGGAGGCAACTTCAACTAAAGTCCTCCTATATGGTCAATATAATATCTAGACTTTATTATGTCTAGAATTGATTTTTTTTTAAATATTGCTATTTTCTATTAAAAGTAAAAAACTTATGTTGTTAACTTTTAATTTTTACATTAATTACACACATTCTTGTCATATAAATGCAAAACCAAACACATCCATGTCATTGCACCAAAATCTTGAAGCATGACACATGCAATGCTTAATACATGTTAATAAATTTTCAAAAATTAAAGAACTCACAATTTGTTGGTATGCTAGCTCGTTGCGATGAGTTTAACTTTCTTAAGCTGTCTACTATTTTGTAATCAAAGCACATTCATCATCCCATATATATCTATATTTATGCAACTTATATTGACCTCCAATTATACAAAAAGACGATAGGTTTTATTCACAAACACAAATAAAATATAAACTTTTCAACCAAACTACCACGTACATAATAGTGAGATGAAGATCTAATATAAACGACATTCCAATAAGTAGTTAACATTGGTTTGTCAATGTGAGTCAGTAACTAAGTTGAGTTTTATGCTTACCTAAATTTTAATGTGATTAACAAAATTCTGTTTCCTACATATTAATTTGTCACTCCTTAACCAACTAACATTTTTTATTTTGGATATCATCTGAGACAATAATGTAGACATGTTTGCATAAGATATTTTTTATTTTTATTAAATTTCATTTCATCCTAGATTCGTACATACAAAAGAGTGTGTGTTTGAATGAACGTTAACAAATTTGATTATAAATAAAATTAATTTTTAAATAAAACTGATTTTGGTTTATAATTGATTTTGAAATTATATAATTTATGTTTGGATGATTTTGATTATAATTGAATTTGAAATAAAATTTAATAATTTTTTTATCTAATGTAAAAGTCACATAAAATTATTTCACTTTAGAATCAATTTTAAACTCATAATCAATTATAAAATTCTCTCAAATGTAAAACCAAATGTGTAAAAAACTATATAAAATCATTTATGAATTCAAAATCAACTTTTTTTTTCAATATAAAACCAAACATACACTCGAAGTATATTAAGTATATTTCAACATGAAGTAAATTGGTAGCATGCGTATCACTCTTAAACATAAACTGTCTCGTAGGGGTAATGTGCCTTGTGACATCAACCTCAAATTATTATTATTATTATAATAATTGATACACACATTTATTACATTTAACTTTATTTGTCAATCTTTTTGTTAAGGGCTAGAATGTCATTACATATGCCCTAAACCATACCACCAAGGCCAGTTGTGTTTGAGGAGGAAACCACTGTAAGAACATCTCAGATCTTAGTCAAAATCAAAGTCAAACATCTCGTACCAATTTATAAAACAAGCTTGTGCCTATGTGGTTTTTCATCATTTTCCTTACTTTTAATTAAAAACTGTTCTACAAAAAAAAAAAAATCAAGATATATAAATAATATTTTTTAATATTCAACTAAACACACGCTGTTACTGTAATTCATTTTTGTCTAGTATGATATTTTGGTGTTACTCTGCGCTGTTTAAAAATATTAACTCCTCTTCCTCTATGTCAACTTTTATATAAACTATATATACTCCCTAGCTAATTAGAATATAATAGAATAGAGTATGAGTGAATCGCACATTCTGTTGTTAAAAAATAAAATAGAATAGAATAGAACCTAAAATTTAAAGAATATTTTAATTTCATAAATAGTAAAATAAAACAGATTAATAAAATAGAGCATGAGTGAATCACAGATTCTGATGTTGATACCTTGCAAATTACGCTGTGGAGAAATAACACAGCCAAAGTGTTGCAGTAAACATTACTGTTGAGTTTGTCCAAATTTTATTTTACTGTTGAGTGGTGTTGACAGAAATATCTCAAATATGTAATTATTATTCTTTTTGAATTCGAATGATCACATCATCACATCATCGTAAAATTTGTTCAAAATGAATATCAAAACAACAGCAGTTAAAATAAATGATACAATATACAAAATAGTAAACATTATAAAATAAAATTTGTTCATAACTACCATTATAATAACAGTAACAAATTTTAGTTTCCAATTTATAAAAGTAATTTCAGAATAACTTACAAAACATAATTTCTCTTCGATCTAACAAACGTATTCAAACACTTCTGACAGTAAAAAAGCAGAATTATGGTGCTTTCAAATTTGTAAGAGGTAAGGTTGAAAAAATTACTACAGTAGTTGAAAAATGGAGGCAAGGCCACAACACAAGAACGTTACAATGGCCGATCTGACGTAGTTTGACAGAAATCAGAAAAAAATAGTAAAAAAAAAAAAAAAAAAACGGAACAGTGAGTGATTGGCGTGTGTTCACTTGCGTGCGTGTTTGCGGAAACAGAACTAATCCAAATTCCTTTCACTTTCTGACATCTCTCGTAAAACATAAAATAAAATAAAAAAATACAAAACTAAAAGTAGAAATAAATAAAATAAAATAAAAAGAGAAAATTCTTTGATTTTATATTTTTCCTCACTCACGCACGCTCTGGATTTTCTTCCCCTACACCTTCACCTTCACCTTCACCACCACCACCTATTTCTTATTTTTCTCTCTTCTCGAAAACCCTAATTCATACGTCGCCGTTTCCTCTTTCTCTCTGAGTTCTCCACTGGATCAGGTACTCGTGGACCTCCTTCTCTGTCCATGCTTCCAAATTCTATCCTCAATTCGTTCAATTCTGATCGATTCTCCTTAATTCCGTTGAATCCAGATTCAATTCTTGATCCATTCCCTTTCTGAATTTAATTGAAAACGTATCGAAATAAGAGTGTGTTTTTTTTTTTGAACGAACACGAAGCTCTGTTATGCATGACTTTGCTGCTTTGGATACATAACAACTCTCTGAATTCAAAATTGCTCGTGTTGTTTGCTGAATTATGCATCCACCTGCACGCTCTGTTTGGTTTCCTGAAGATTAGTGCTTGCTGTTTGTCGTTCTGTTTTTCGTTTTCGTAATTGAGATAAATTGAATCGATTGTGCTAGATTTTGATTTTGCTTTTGCTCCTCTCTTTTTTTCTGGTTAGGAACCGAAGCGTTGGAATGGGAGAATATGATGATGATGGTGATGAATCGAATTTCCATTTGCTGATGTGAGGAACAAAGCATCAACACCTTGGCTAGGTTCTTGTAGGGTTTGTTGAGAATCTTATAGTTTTTTTTTTCTTTCTCGAATTCTTCTTCGCTTGATCGGGAATTGGATTTGTGAGCTAGATCAGGAAATAAGAGAGGGACATTTGATTGTGAATGGATTAGGAATTTAAATTGTCTGAAGATTTATTAATTGTTTTGTGAGAAGCAAGCATTGAATTGGATTTTACTTGAGGAGGAGTAGTATTATGGAGAACGTGTGTGATGTTAATCACTTGGATGCTGATGTTCTTTTGCCTCCTCGGAAGCGTCTTCTTGCTGGACTGAAAAAACAGAGTTCAGATGGTGATGCTGCTGCATCCCCACCTTTGGTTGTTGCTTCTTGTGTTACTACAGTTTCTGAGGTTGCCTCCTCTTCCTTAACCTCCTATTCCAGTGAGTTTGAAGCCAGGCTTAAGAATTTGTTGGGTTCTCATTCTGATAACCCTAACCTTACCCCTGAGGAGGTTGTGGAGGCTTCGAAAGCTGCAGCAGTGGCTGCATCTAAAGCTGCAAAGGCTGCAAGAGCTGCGGCCGAGGAGAAGGCCGAGACTGCAGCAAAGGCAGTTGCAGCTGCCAAGAGGGCTTTGGATTTAGTTTCCTCTTTCTCTGAAGAGGCAGTGAGCAGCAAGGAGAGGAACCTAAAGAAGAACAAGCTCAAGAAGCACCTCCCAGTTCATCTATTGTACAAAAAATACCAGCCCATTGAAAATTGTGGGACTGATGAAGAATTGGCCAGGAAGTTACATCGTGCCATGAACAGTTCTCCTAGGATCTCAAAGAATTCTCCCAATTCAGACTCAAAAGGGAGTAAACACAAGAAGCCCAAGAACTCTTCGAGTTTTGAAATGACTGAGGTTTCTGATGCCCGCAGGGCACTCGGGCAGGATTGCTTATCTTTGAACAATGGGCATGCAGTGATGGGTAAGGTTGATTCTGAAGGCTCCATTCAAGAAGTGTGCTCAAACAAGGAAGATAAGAAGACTCAAATGGAGATAACAGATAATGGGGAAGCAGAGTCAAGCCAGTCAAAGGAGAAAAACACAGAAGATTTGTCTTCCGTAGGTAGGAAGAGAGGAAGGGTGAAGCTAAAGAAGTTGTCCTTAAGCATTTGCACATCCAAAGATAGGGCACAGCCAAAGGAAGGTGTGAGAGCTAGAAGTGCTCCATTGACTGAGATGAACACTGGTGGCAATCATCATCCAGTTGGTAACATCCCTTTGTTTCCAATGGAACCATCCACTGAAAGAGTGATTCCAATTGAGGCTACAACAACATGCAAATGCCAGGAGTTCAAGGCACCGGCTTGTATCAAACAGAATAAAGCTGTGCAATCATAATATTCAGATTCAGATTTAAATTGAGATGACTGGGGGCTAGAACTACCATTACAGAAGTTGATAGCTGAGGTAGAAATCATTAAGTTTTTTTTTTTTCCCTACATATATGGTCTTGTTCTTCTTTTTTTCCATCATCTTTGGTTTTGTAATGAATTTGAACTGACTAAATGTAAATTTAGATTTTTAGTTGCTTGCATTACTCTTTCGGTTCAAAAGTTGTGCTTCAGGTTAATTGACGGCAAAGCTTGGGTTTAGATAGGAAGATGCCATGAATTGAACCGCTTTTCCATTTGTGCTGCTTATAAGCTTCTTATTCCATCTCGCATTTGTATTGAGAATAAAAAGAGAAAACTTGTTGATCTTCTATTCATACTTTTACCTTATCTGTTGATTGTTCCTTATGCTCAAATGTCATAACAGTTGCTGGTGTTTCTCATTTGCTGAGTTAATGTATTTATATATTTATCCTGTACATTTTAAAAAGTTTATTTAAAAAAATATATATTTTGATTTATTTGTCGATTTATAAGTTTAACATTTGCTATTTAATTAATTTTACTTTTATCGTTATTTTTAAATTATTTTACTCATTTATAAATGAAATTAAAGAGAGAAAAAATGAAAATAATAGAAAAATCAAATAATTTTTAAAACATTGATTATATTTCTTAATTCTCACACAATAATTAATAATTTATGAAACGGATTCATTGATCAGTGATTTAGAAGTTGCTCAAGATATTCTAGTTGATAAATAAACTGTTCTATGATTATCCAATGAAAGGAAACGTAACTACTTTCCGGCATTAAATAGGTGACATATGAAACCTTTATTGTAACAACTTTTGGAGAGATTTGTTCAGTAGTAGTACATTGTTTTTACGCAGTCAGTCACTTGTAGGTAGCAAGTGTTACTCACTTGTCGATTGTAGTACTAGTATTTAATAAAATTTTAAATATATTTGGGGCAAATACAAAGCAGCATCCTTAGAACATGAATTAATTAAAATGAGAATTTTTTTATTAAAATGTGTAAAAACTCTTAATTTTTTTACATTCTCACATAATTTTCACACTAAATATTTTTTTTAATCAATATCCTAAACAGATTCTTAGAAAAACTCTTTTATTAAAATCAACCAACAACCAATATTGACTGTTGCATGAGGGTATCGGCAATACAACTTCCATTCTTCTGACAGCTATTAATAGAGTAGTTAGTGGCATTGATGATAAAGCCTTGGTCTTTTGATTACTTGATTCGAAGGGATGTTTATATTATATGCTTGTCTAAAAGTAAAGAATGGGTTCATTTTAACTGTTTTGCTTTTAGCATAGTAGTATTTTCTTTTTTTGGGGTACCAATCTTTGCTTTTTGAGATGGCTATTCCCTGGAGGCGCTGAAATTACTATCGCTAATATAAACTAGGCCTAACATTTGGATTTTCCTTCTTTTTTTTGAAAAAAAGACTTGATGTTTTTTTTTTATAGACTTGAAGTTGAAGATATAAAACTTTGATTTTAGTATTTGAGGCTGAGATCGACGGAAAATTACTTTTCTTTGGAACATGAGAGAAAATTACTTTATTTCATACTTTCATATATTTTTAACCTCGTTATATAAGAAGTATTTGAAAAATTCGGATATAGCTTCATGGCGTTTTTGTCACATGAATGAATAGATAAATGCATTCATTTATTATAAAATGCTGACGCAATAAAGATGTGGCTTGACACTTCTTTGCAGAGCATTAAATCCAAGTATACTAATAAGCTTACTAGCAAGTATTTAATATTATTATTAAATGCAAAGAATTAATGATAACATATTTATTTACATTGTTGTAAAAATATCAAAAGAAATACTTAATAATAAAATACATAAGGTAAAAGTATTAATTAAAAATAATAATGAATGATAAAATTGAAATTCTTTTTTTAATAAAATATGTATTCCATGTGTTTGATTTATTTCAAAATAATAAATAATTATAGAATATTTCTAGTATAAAATATGAATAACTTCCCCTTATTTATTGACAATAAATTATTACAAACACATAGAAGAGAATAATTTTTGTTTATAATTTTCATCAAACAAAAATTATACTACTAGTTAATGCTAGTAGTTATGATTTATGAACGTGGGAAAACCCTAAACACATAAAGACTAGAAAGTAGAAACTGTTTGTCACTTTCTTGCAGGCGCAGCACAGGTAAAGAAAGAACTAGCTAGATTCACGTCAAAGGTAAATGGCAGTGAGTAATAGTAACAAGTTGGTTGCAATGACTTGGGTAAATAAAACAAGTGTCTAACCATTGCTGAAATTTACTGACGTGGAAAGAGGTTGTGGATCTTTGGACTTCGGTTATGGATAACCACAGACACCAACCCCAACCATACGAGAAAATGAGACAGTGATATCAGAATTATCCTCCAACATCAATATATACGTATTTTATTTTATTTTATAAAAAACTGGACAAATTAACATTTTCCTTTTCCTTTATATATCATAATGAAGCTTATGATTGAAGTAGTAATTTTATAAAAAAACTGGACAAATTAACATTTTCCTTTTCCTTTATATATCATAATGAAGCTTATGATTGAAGTAGTATTATTTTTACTGTTTGAATGATATTGTTAAAACAACATATGTGAAACCTCTGTTGTTTTATAAGTTATTAGTATTCGAAGGTTATGAATTATGAATTGAGTTTTCATGATAGTTGTTAAAAACCTGACGCTGAGCTTTCGAAATGGTTAGACATGTTCTTATTTTCTGTAATAAGGTCCATGGTAACGGGTAAGTACCAAGCAGAGGTGTAAACGGTACAAAAAGAAAATCATAAAGAATACACAATTTTCATACGTTAATTGTTAAATAAAAATTAAAAATATTTTATTTAGATATTGTGATTTTACACTAATACTATGATATATTATATTAATCAACATTAGATATGCATGTATTATGTTAATCATTTACTGGAGACTAAAAATATGTATAATGATGGAATAAAATTACATCATTTTTGTTAAATAGAAGAATTAAAAATGAATAACATTGTTATAGGAACTCAAACAAAAAAATCGTGAGCTTATCATGAACTAAAAATTTATCTTTCAAACATATTTTATGATTGACTAAATTTATTGGGAAATCCAAAATCCTATCCAAACACATTGAGTCATTGTGCAACTTAATTATTTTAAACCTATATTACTTAATTAATTTATTAATCACTCCAATGCTTAATGGAAGTATTTTATATCTTTGTAAAAAAATATAATAATACTATAATAAATGGCTATTATTATAATATAATATAATTTTATTAATTACCTAACCATTTTAATTCATCTATTTTTTTATTAGCTAAAAAGTTTGTTGGATTATTCAATAGACAAGCTTTTTTTAAGTAACATTTTTTTAAATATTACTTAAAATAACGTTTTTTAAAACACTAATTTCTAATTTTTTATATTTTATTTTTTTATATTTAAAATATTTATTCAATTTTTTTATTATCATTTTTAAATATATCATTTATAACATTTTATATTTCTCAACTATTTCAATGATTAATTTTATCCAACATTTATAATTTGATAAATTAATTTAAAAACTTTCAACTAACTTTTTATTTAGTTTTATCAAACATACCTTAATATCTTTTTAACTATCTTTCAAAAATATCAAACAATCCCACTTTTCAATCTTTCATCTCTTTTCACCTCCTTTTCATCCATCTCTATCAAACATAATCTCTCTCAAAATAGCTGGAATGAAAAAAAATTGGAAAATGGCCGTTGGATTTTCTTGGGCCCATTCCATCACTGCTCTCAGGCTCCTAGCTGTGCTAGCATCATTTCAATCCAGCTTCATTTAAGCTTTAAAGCTTAAACAGACAAAAAAAACAGAAAAAGTAAAAAAGTTCTTTGAAAGCTTGAAGAATGCACCATCATCTAGTGTTAGGTTTGAGCGTTTGACAACAAAACTCGCCGCTTTAGTGTGTGTTTTGATTGCAGTTAGAAAAAAAATAAAATAAAACATTCCAATGCACCAAACTGAGAAGCAAATATACAGCCTTGGAAAGCATGTTCTCCCGTTTAACGTAAAATCAACACATACACAAACATAGCTTGATTAATTGAGATGAAAGACAGTTATGTTGAATGTAACTTTTATCCAAACACACCCTAGTAACCCTCTTCAAAAGTGTTGAGTCTTGCTTAACACTGACACAGATAACATGGTTGTTGATAAGATGCCAAAACTAAAAAATTAAAAGGATAGAAAGTCCTCACATTAGAATCAACAAATTCATTTCTCCTATCCTGTGTTTTATACTATCAGTCCTGACTTCAATGGAGAAAAAGGAAAACACAAGAACGAACGTCATGTCATGACTTACAAGTTACAACATGTGAACAATATAGACGCAAATTCTGCTGTCAGATATCTCTGAAGGAACAAAATTCTTTACTGATTTACATCTTTGTAGTTAATAATCCAATAGGAAGAATCTTATTAAAGTTTAACATAAAAAGGAAAAAAAAAAAATCAAAACCAATAGTGGTTCATGTGGAAGGAGGGGCTTAAAGATGTGACTTAGATTTTGACTGTCAAAACACAGTTTACCCCTTCACTTTCCCACCCTGATTTTAAGGTTGCTCATCCCAACATCTACCTTTTCCACAGCAGATTCATTTCTCATTTCATTTGGAGGAGATTCCATGCGGTTCAGCCATGGGTGTTGCAGGCACTGTCGAGCAGTTGGTCGCTTCTCTGGCGCAAAATCAAAGAGTGGTAGAAGAAATTCTGAAAACTCTTGAGCATCATTCACTGAAAATTTATATTTATCAGTCAACAATTTGTCAAGTGGACAAAATTTTAGCCTTCGAATCCTTTTTAGATCCCCATGCCTGTCAAAGAAATCCTTGGATTGAGCTCCACCAGTGGCGATCTGCAACCGACAAGAATTAGACATGCTAGAATAGGAATAGATCTTCAAGAAATAATATAAGCATACAGTGGGAGTGTACTCTCACCTTCCGGGGCATCTTTCCAAGGAGTTCCATCATTAGGGCAAGGTGATCCTGAAATCAACACAATGCAGAGTTCATTATTCTAGTATAAAGCAATCTGAAGGGTGGAAACTTGTGTTCAACAACTTTAGACAATCACAAGTCTATTACATTAATGATCAATGATATTTTTCAGAATAAATCAAAGCATAGTTCTGACTCCAGCAATTGCAGTTAAAATTTTATGTTAATAGCATGGAACTCATGATGCAAACAACTAATCTAGACCCTTTTTCTTTTCAACAAGATCACCCAAGAATAAAAGCTTTAATGGTGGAAACAAATTTTTTATAGCTTTCTTACGTTGGCTATTTCAAGAGTTGTTAATCACAGATCACTCGGGTGAAACTTTGAATTTCATCCTTTGATTATACAAACTCGTTTTCAGAAATATAAACACAACCAGAAATGGTTCAGAACCAGAAAACATATTTTGAGTTCCACTCACAACAGGGCTGCAGCCTGTAAAAGGATCATAAGTAGATAGAAACAATGATCACTTTTAGATAAATTGTCACATTAGATCATTTCCAATAAAGGTATCACATATGATTTGGCAACAGAAGAAAATCAAAAAATAATCCAGGCACTTGAGACCGTATTATACAGTTACTATCAAAACTATTTTATCACGACAAATGCAAAAAATGCTCAAGTGGTGTAGAAAATTTGTCAACCTGACATCCGATGTACTGGTTTAACAAGGTGATTCAATGAATTTTGTTCTTATATCTCTTGTTATCTTTCACATATCCCACAAATTTTTTTTTTTGATCGGCCAGTGTTAGTTTTTTGTTAGTGGAGGGATTCGAACCCACGACCTCTCCCTCCTTCCCTTCCTTCCCTTCTTTTCCTTTTACCACCCAACCAACCTTATATCTCCCACAATAAAAGCAATATAAGTGTATTTATATGTATTAATGACAAAAGATAGCATGATTAAACCATTTTTTTCACAATGTTTCAGAAATCAGATAGTCATGCCACATTAAACAGATCATGTGCTTTGCACCAAATTGAAGCCAAAGGAACCACCATAAAAAGAGTTATGTTCCAACCAAATGCGCCAGCATAAGTTGCATGTTGCCAAAGCTAATAATCAAGAATTAGTTATAGCACCTATTCCACACCCAAACCTCCTCTCGAAAACTCATTAATCAAACCATCAAATTAAGTATAAATATTTTTATCTTTCAATAATGGCAAAGAAATCTAAGTTAGACAGTCCATGCTAGAAAATTTATCATAATACATGCATAAGATGAAGAAAGCAATTAAACCATTATAGTTTATTTAGTGGAGTTATCATACCTCATCCTCACTAAAACCTTGTCCGCCCTTGGGTGTAAACAACATATCTCCAGTGGCAAGTTCAAAAGCAATGCAAGCTAAAGACCACATGTCAACGGAGAAGGAATAGCCAGCCTTTAGTATAACTTCAGGTGCTCTGTACTGCCTTGTCTGTATTTCTTCTGCAAACTGCTTATCAGCCCAACAAGCATTTCCAAAATCTACTATCTTGCATCTCATATCAATCCCATCGATATTTCTACCAGTCTTTGCAACATCTCCTGTTCCTCCCATTGACGCTCTTCTTCCAGATATCTTAGCAATTGCTGTCCTTGCTCTCCTTTTCAACCTTTTCTCAATAAGACTTGTAACTCCACCATTTGTGTTTCCCTCAGGCCGCTCTAGAATTGGGGAGAGTCCAGATCTTGAAGGGTCTTTGGCAGGATTAATGGTTGAACATAGAAGAATGTTTTCAGGTTTTAGGTCAGTGTGGATCATACCAAGATCAGTATGTAAGTAATCCAAACCAATCAACACACATTTGCAAATCTCTCTAACTTTATTCAATGGAAGACCTTTATAACGGTTATATCTGATCAGGTGAAGCAAGCTATCGCCAAGAAACTCAAGAACCATGCAAAGATGCTGTCCATTTGGACCCGTGTGCTTAAAGTGGTCAATCAATTGAATAACAAATTTGGAATTTGATGGATCACGGTCAGCAATGGATGAAAGAAGATTGATCTCATGAAGGGCAGCCTGAGCAAACTGGGCCGAACTTTTCTGGATCTTGAGAGCAACATATAACTGAAAACCACAATCTTAAAATTAGATAAGATATGAAGAAAAAAAATACACTGGTGCACAAAAATAATAACAAGAAATTATCATTGGATGGGGCAAGAGGTAAACTCTATGAGAAAACGTGTACAACCATATATACATGTTTCACCTTCATAGAAGGTTTTTGAATTAAACATAAATACATGAACAATGGATGAACTTGGACATGCTTCTTAGAAACAGTGCCTGGAAGACTATCGTTTCACCGTGGAACTACCCCACATGTATCAATGGAGAATGTCATTGTGCATATGCTGTACACTCAATCTTAATTTATTCTTTCTTTTGGTTTGCCCTTTTTTTTGCTTTCTAAATTCAAGCTCTAGCAAGATCCTGCAAGTTAAGTGACTTACGGTAGCACAAGCCTTGGATCCATAAAGATGGCAGACATACACATAAAAGACTCGTCAGTTTTAACACACACCGAAATCTAACTTCAAAACGACAATCAGTTATTACCATTCCATATACACGTTCAACTAAGTTAAATACATATCTACTTTTTTTTAGAAGAAATACATATCTATTAAACACAGAAAACAATTGAATATCACGGTTACCAAGGTGCTTAATCCACAAAAAGCACCAAACAGAATCAAACGGCTCAAATAAGTGCAGCAGGCGCACATTTATTGCACCTTCGCATACAGACAAATCTATCACCCATGTAAAACCAGGTGGTCACGTTTTGTGAGGACCATTCGCCATTTTGCGCCACACCAGCATGCATAGATTTCATTTTCTGACACATGTTGAGCAAAATAAGGAATCATAAATTCATAGAGATAGTGGCAATCAACATCAAGAAGCCAAATAATCTCAAAACAGAAAACAACATCATAAATATGTCAGGAGGAAGTAAACAAAAACCGAAGATCTCGGAACCACAGCATAAGCAAATTCCAACTAACAAAACAAGCACAACAAGTAACACACAACGAAATCTTCAAACCCAGAATCTAAGACAAAAATGGGTGGTCTCAAAACGACACCTTTTGAAGAAAACAATTAAAAAAAAGGACAAAAGAAAAAGAAAAAAAGAGAAGGGTATGAAACATACCTCAGTTTTAGTATCGTAAGCCAGCCACACGGTGGAAAACTGACCCCAACCCAATTTTCTCTGCGCTATGTACCTGCCGGCGGCGAACTGATCGGCGACTCTGACGGCGTGGTAGCCTCCTTTCCGGTAAGAGTCGAATCCCTCATCATCTTCCTCCGACCCAGATGACGACGAACACGACATCACCTTCTGATCTATTCAGATTCACCAAAAAAAATAAAAAATAAAATCTGGTTTGGGTTTCAAATTTTGCCCCTTTTGATAATGTCACTCAGAAATTGCTTGGACGCGAAGTCTTTGTTTTGGAAGATGGAGTGTTATTGTATTTGTGGTGTGTGGCCTTTGCGAGATGCAAGCAATTCCACTTTTTTCTCAGTGTTTTCTTTTCTTTCTTCATGTGATCATATTCATGTGTTAGCTGTGAAATGTGGGTATGGTATTTTTCGCACTCTGTCTAATTTTTCATAGCCCACCCTCTTTTATTACGTTTATGCCCTTCGTTTTCCGCGGTTGGTTTACCTCTGACATTGACTATTTTCGGGATTCAATAAAATTGCAACTGTTTCCAAGTGCGGTGGAGTAATCATCCTTTTCCAACATGTTTGTGGGTTCCTGTCATTTCTAACATCATGCACCTCTTTTTTTTCTTTTTTTAATTTTTGTGTGTGGCTTTTTTTCCTTAGGGTTCACAGGTAGTAATTAGCTAGATAATTATCGGCAATCTGAAGAGTTAAAACTAGGAGGTCTTGGTTAATTTATTTGGTTTGAAATCTTGTGGATTTGATTTGACTTATTAGTCTAATGTGCCATCAATAATGTTGAACTAAAATTTGACGTATTTAATCACTTGATTTTTTTAGTGGTAGTAATTAGGAAGTATCTCGTGCGTATTATTCTTCTCATTATTGAATGCCTGCCTGGTTGATCATTCTAACTACTACTCACTTGATGAATACAAACATCTTTCAAATTACTTAATTCATTTAATGTCTAACTACAACTAATATATAACCGATAAGCTACCATTACTCTGTAATTTATAAAGTACATCATCGAGGAGGATCTACCTCAAAAAGGAAAAAAAAATCAGGAGGATCCCATTAACAGTAGTTTCTCCCTCTAGTACATGGCATGACAGTCACAAAAAATTGATGTTTCGTTAATTAATCGTTGGTGTATTTGTTACTGGAATTATTAATGAATATGGTAAGCTTTTAAATTTTACTATCAATCATTCCTTTTCCCTTAAAAGATTTTTAATACACCGTATGAAGCTAACAATTAATAAAACTGTAAAAAGTAGTGGAGTAAATTGGAATAGGTATTCTGTTCTAATTGCATAGAGTTGTATAGTTAGAAATAAAATCACGTGGAAAGTGATTTGTAATTTTGGAAATAGAATGGACGCCCAAGTTGGAAAATGGTACGAAAGCATACATAATATGATGATGAGGGAAGATTTTATTAAAAGTGATTAGTGAGATTATCTAACAGATTATATTATAAAAAATATATTATAATAAGGAGAAACAAAGATAATATTTTATAATTATCAGAGGATAACTTTTATATCATGTTGTTGAGTAATTTAGTTAATAATATACTATGAAGAAAAAAATTAATACGAAATCCTATTCCTCAAAAATATCGGTTCAAAATTCACTTCTTTTACAAATAAAATTAATGACTTGTGAAATGAAATTCAAAAGGTGGATGGATGGAAACACATAAGACTTTTTTAGTCTAAAAATTAACTTATATTTATGAAAGAAGATATAAGGTTTACATAATAGTTAAAGAATGATAAAGGAAGAAAACATGAAAAAGAGATTATGAGTTTAAATTTTTTTAACTGATATTTCTAATAAAATTAATATTTTTTGATAAAAGAAAAAACATATATGTCTAAAATAAATAAATTTATTTCCATAAAAAGATATAACATATATAAACAGTTACTATACATCTTATATTTTTATTGATTTTTTACGAAAGTTTTAATTTTATTGATTAATTAATTGTTACATTTGTATTTCCATTAGAAAATAAGTAGAAAAAACTATAATCAGTATTAAAAAAAAATATCTATAGAATAACACCTAAATCTAGTCTTATGCAATAATTTTTCCTTTCTTGTAAGTCAATTTAAATGGGGCATTGTATTATTTATTTTTTTTATCTTAAACCCTTGTTTCATCAT
>PYAF01001476.1:750197-762415 GCA_007407185.1 Glycine tomentella | reverse complement strand
TTTTATTGATTAATTAATTGTTACATTTGTATTTCCATTAGAAAATAAGTAGAAAAAACTATAATCAGTATTAAAAAAAAATATCTATAGAATAACACCTAAATCTAGTCTTATGCAATAATTTTTCCTTTCTTGTAAGTCAATTTAAATGGGGCATTGTATTATTTATTTTTTTTATCTTAAACCCTTGTTTCATCATGGAAAAGAAATTATGAATAATTCAAAATTCGATAAAAAAATAAGTAATGTCTGATAAAAAATTATTTTCGTCAATAATCATATTAGTTATTTGATAGTAAATAAATTGAGATCTCTATTAAGATTAGTATTCCTTCTAAAACATTTTTTTTTTCGTTTATAAAATACTTGGATTTGCTTGGTAAAAAAGCAAAAGAACAAAATTAAAATTTTCTTTTCTTTTGTTTAATTATTTAAAAAGTAATTATTATATATATATATATATTTCTTTTTACGCAATTAAGTAAGACAAAAGAAAAGTTTTAACTCTTTTTTCTTCTTACCAAACAATATAGAAAATTATTTTATTTTTCAATTTTCACTTTAATAACTCCATGTATAATGGTCCGCTGCCTCTATCACACACACTTAAGTGTTATTTACTTGATTCAATTATTGGATATAAGTTCTGTTTAAATAATTTTTTAATAAGTATTTATAAGAGAAAATAAATAAATTAATCTTTTCTAATAAAATAAAATTAACCTATATATAAGTTAATTGATAGAAGCTATTTTATTTAATGGTTAATAAAAAAAAAAAACCTAAAACATCCCAAGTCTAATAACTAATGCGATGAGGACACACGGTAGTGATGAACTATTAGTGTAGTTATAAAAATCATATTAGATCGTGAGTTTTTTTTTTTTTTTTTTTATATTAATGGAAAAAGAAAGAGACAGAACGAGACCAAGGTCTCAGATTGTGAGTTAATAACTACACATATTATTTGTTGAGTGTGACATGTTAAAATTATCTTATTATAAATTTTTGATAAATGATTTTACTACTTAAAAAGTTGAAAAAGTAAAATAACAATTAATGAATTAATTTAAATTGGATGTCAAACATAAAAAACTGTTCAAATGTAATTTTTTCTTTCTTTTTTCTCCAACGCCTTTTGATTGCTTGGGCATGAAATAGGAAAACTTGGTGGGAGCAGTAAAATGATAAACTTTGTGACTTTATACACTTAAATAGAGAGGTGACTAAATTAATGAAGCTAGGAATTTAACTTGGGTGGGTTGGCAACTGCTAACTAGAGGTTATTTATTCATTTTTTTAAAAAAATATTATAGTATATATTAAACAAAATTAATGAAGCGATCAGTTTATAGAAAATGAATAGAGTTCTTGTTATGACAGAACATTGACTGGCACAAAAGTTACGGAAGATTGAAATTTCAAATATGAAAAACACAAATTCAACAATAGAATATTTACAATAGTGGAATTGTCTTTTTCTTTCTTTCATTGCTCAACAAAGCCGAGTTTTTTTTTTTTCTTTTTTACAGAACTTTAGAGGGAGGAAACAGTGTTTCAATTGAAGGCAGAAAAAAAATCTGCAAGGCTGCAACCTATTAGTATATGTTTGAGTTGCCGTTGTGTCTTTAGAACGGCGTTTATAAAAGAGATCAGAAGTGCGTCTTTTGCATTCGTTCATTGGATCAATCTGGAAACACGTCACTGCACAATGAGCCACAACTCAAACATACCCTTAGATGTGAGAGTATCTTACTCTATTCACCAACTTGTTGATATTCAACTAAACCAAATTTAAGAATATTTAAGGAACAAATTATTAATTTTAAATTGTCTTGAATAACAAGGATTCTGTTGAAATTATCAAATGGTTCATGAGTTGTTGTGTTTCATATTTTGCCCACGTTACATATTGGGCCAAGTTTCTTTTTCTCCAATGGCTGGCTTCATGTTTAAAAATAAAACACTAATAACGTGATTTAGAACCTTTAATTGGGTATACTGTAAAAATGTAACAAGCATAGTTGATAGTTGTTTCTCCAGCCAGTAAAATCATCTTAATACAAAATTAATTATGCAAAATCTAGTTCAAACACAATGATTTTTATTTGGAAAATATTTTCTTATAATTTAAAATAAATATATTTTCCTATTCTCAATCAACTTTTTTTAAAAGATAAACAACTATCCCCTATCTCTTTATTCCATTCTTTCAGAAATTGTGTTTGAAGATCTTTTAGTCTTTATACCCGTTTGAAAGATTTTTATACCGTTAAAATTTGTTGTTATGTTTGTTACTACACGTTGTGATACTTGAACCATATATTTGATAATTATTTTTTACTTATAAATAGTTTTCTCTTGTAGAGAAATAAGGAAAACTAGAGACGCACTTATAGTAAAATGCCTATTTCTTCTTTTAATAAAATTATATTATATTTATTATAAATATATGTTTTGGAACATGATATTCTTTGGTTTAGATTCTTTTGTTATCCTCGATTGGATCAACGAATTATATCATATTTTGAAACATTCTAATTCATTCTACCAGGGCAATGAAACATTTTCTCTCTAACAACAACGCGTTTCAAGCCATACTCTTCTACATTTCTACTATTAAATTTTGTGTTTTGTATTAATTGATTATTATAATTATAAACATTATTTGTGTTTTTATTCTATGTGAAATTATAGCACTGCTATGTTTGCTATTTCTGGGCTTCCTAATATTTTATCAAACAATTTTCGATCTCAAATTCGGGTTTTGCAAGTAACAGACAATCAGACCTATGCTTGCAACGGGTCAATGATTTGCAAGAGAGAGAGAGAGAGAGAGAGACAATTGGTTGCCAGCCTAAATTTAGGCCAACCATGAATCAGAAACAATAAATGAAATATGCTTTAAAAAACAAAGCATGAAACAAATTAAAAGTTCTGAGAGTCTCTCTTTGGTCCATAGAAGCAAAAGTATTGAAGCAGAAAACTTCAAACAGCTAACCAATGGAATAATTCTCAAACTTTATCATAATAGGTCCATATGTTACATTTTTTACAAAAAAGAAAGAACAACATACAACAGCAAAAAAGAATAGGCAGAGCTTTATTCTAGACGCGAATTTAGCAAACTGACCACTTGATTCAGGTAAGCATTAAATCAAACTAAAAGAATTCCTCCAAAAGTATCTTTCTCCCAAAGTACATTCAGCATCCAAAATGGTTATCCAAACATGTACTAACAAGTTGTTCTTGTGCTGAATCATGCAGTAGGGGTAGGCCAAAGAATCTCCATGAGAGAAGTGAAAGCCCCATCCCAAAGAGCACACCTCCACCCCAAGTCCTCCTTAATGAGCCAACACCCTTTTCCTCTATGCAAATGGAACTCGCTACTATCCTTCCCTATTGCTAATTTCGAGTTCGACTACTGCCTACGGGTATCATGCTGGATTCTATTTTTCATCATCAACTAATATAAAACTTAAAATGAATACAATTATAAACTTCAAATAAACAATTTAAACAAAAAAATATTTTTCCCTAAAAAAAATACTTAGCAAGGAGAAAAAGAAGCTAATAAAACTATTAAAAATCAATTCAACTCGTATTATAAATTTGAGTTGTTAACTTCGAATTAATAATTTTGAAGAGTTATCCTCATATTTGTTAAACTTACGTCACTTTTGCTGCATTGTGTGTTTATTTATTTTTCATTTCTTTTAAATATTACTTTTTAAATTTAATTTAATTACCATCATTTTCGTGAATTAACTGAGATGAACTTGTTTTAATTTAATCAAAGGTCTTAAATTTGAGTCTTTATATGACAAAAAATATATGTGGTCTAGACAAAAAATAATAATTTTAATTTAATTTCAAATTTTTATATATAGTTTTTGTTTTAAATAAAGTAAGTCTTAAAATTATTATAATCTTAGTAAATCTTTATTTTAATATTTAAAATTTGACATATCGTATTAATAAATATGATGTGTTTAAAATTTGATTTTTTTATGTAATTCCATAATCAATTTTAAAAGTCTTATTCTTTTAATTAATGTGCATTTAATGGCATAAAACGTTCATTACTAATAATAAAAACATTTACTATTCTTTTTACTTATAATTTTATATAAATTAAAAAATATCCGTGTATACTATGCACTTGCTAGCTATATAAAATTAATATCTTTTCATAAACAGTAACATAATCTAATAGATATTTATAAGGGAAATAATTTTTTAATTTGATAATAGTATTAGTGTTTATTCATAAAAGACCAAGGCCTTTCTGGTTCCCCTGATAAAAAAGGAAAAAAAAAATAACAAAAGGCCAAGAGAAAAACCACCACTGTATTTCTCCTTTTAATTTAATCATTTTCAACAGACGTCTGAAGTTTTGTACAAAAAATCATTTACAGTGTGATAGGGAAGGGAGTGAAGATAATTTCATTTGATGATGTTTATCTTATAGATGAAGAACCAATTATCTTCATTTGATGATGTTTATCTTATAGACGAAGACCAATTATCTTCATTTGATGATGTTTATCTTATAGATGAAGAACCAAGCAAACATCCAAATATCCTTTGTGTGTCTGACAGTGACAAGCTAACTACAATTGCCACCCATCTCCAACCAATTAATTGGTCAAGTGTCGGTGTACCCATTCATATATTTGGTGCGTCCCAGCTGATTATTTCTTGTCGTTTAACAAAAAGAAAACGTGATGTACTTTGCAAGCGACACAAGTATACAGACACATAAGAGACCGTTTTTGAGCTAAGATCTCTAAGTAAATTACGAGTTTCATCAGTAAATTGAGATCCAAGAGAAATTTACTCCACACTTCACAATTAGAAACGGTGAATTCTGTTGAAGATAATTCAGTAAGGTATGGAGACCCATAACCATTGAGATGAGGTTTGTAGGAATCAACTAGGAGCAAACCACCAATTTCATTCTTTAACTATTATTTTCTCTCTCGACTAGTTCTTAAAATAAAAATAAAATATATTAGTCAAGTTTTTTTAAAAGTATTAAAAAATATGCTAAATAGTCCCCCCATTATTAAAAAAAACCTATTTAATTAGTCCCTAAACTTTATTGAAATATATAAAATATATTCAATATTTAAAAAATTAGTTAAACAATATTACTACTTACAAATTACTTAAGAGAGAAAGTAATACTCGGAGACAAAATTACTTGGTGTTAGATTTAAAAACAATTGATTGAAGTCTACACCAATTTCCTTTTTCCTCGAAATAAACAATACCCGAAACCCTGAATACTTGTTAACAAGTGAGAGAGTATTAAGAGTGTGAAGCTAAGAAATTGATTGTGGGGGCAGAGTTTGCACAATCCACCCGAGGAGTACTAGAGTATGTCATCTATGTTGAGCATATTCTTACTCAAATGTCTTTCTTGGCTCAGACTAAGTGGGCATTGAATTCCAAATAAATTGGTCAGGAAGGATGCCCTTGTCTACCATTTCCATAAAGACCTGCATGGCTTTCTGAGGTCCCCATTCCTACATAGGACATCGGGACTGTAAGTTTCTGCGTTGGGTACACAACCTCTTGCAGTGATGTCTTCCACCAACTTCAAGGCACTCCCAACTTTTCCTTGTCTGCAAAAACCACTGATGGCAGCATTGAATGTAGATGGAATGGGAAAACAGTTATTAGCAATCATTTCATTCATCAGCTCAACTGCCTCTCGGACGCTACCTTGTTGGGAAAATCCATGTACAAGGCAGTTATAAACTAGAATACTTGAAATTCCACCTTCATCAATCATCTGATCACACACCCTCTTTGCATCCTCAATAGACCCCTTCTTGCAGTGCTCTAAAATCATCAAGCTTCTGTCAAAAGCTCTAGGGAACAAGTTCCCCATCTTTGTTAGAAACTCAGCTGCCTCATCTATTCGATTTTGCTTTAACAGGCCGTATATTATGCTATTATAAGGACTGATGTGCCCTCTAGAGCCTTCTTTGCTTTCCTCCATTAACTCCAGAATAGAAAAACCATCTTCAATTCTTCCTTCTGAACACAAAACTCTGATTATTGTGACAAATGTAACAAAGTTCCATTTGATCCCATCTGTTTTCATATCATTAAAAAGATCAAGAGCCAAATCCAACATCTTATACTCACAAAAACCAGATATCAGTACATTATAGGTATCCACATTTGGAAGACAGCCTTTGCTCTCCATCTGCTTCAAAAAATGAAGCTCAACCTTCACCTTCCCTGCTCCACAAAACCCCTTTATCAAGGTGTTGTACGCCACAACATCTAGCAAACCTCCCATGCTCTCAACTCTCTCTAACACCTCAGCAGCCTCCGTGGTGAGGCCAGCATTGCACAGAATCTCCAGTACCTTAGTGACACTTACAACATCAGGCACAAACCCCATGCTAAAACTCTTCTCCAGAAGGACAAGAGCCTGAACTGAATTCCCTTCCTTATAATACCCAGATATCAAAATATTAAAGGTATCATCATTAGGATCCTTCATCTCATTCATCAAATTCGTAGCCCTCCCAACCTTCCCATTCCTACAAAGTGCATGAAGCAAAGTGTTGTAAACCACAGTGTTTGGGGCAACCCCTGTGGACTTAATAAGCTGCAAGAGCTTAAAACCTTCAGCTATCCTATTATTGAGGCGCAACCCTTTCATCAAAATTCCAAAAGTGTAATCATCCCCCTCAACCCCACTTGCCATCATGGTCTTCCTATAAAACTCCCTAACCATGTCAATGTCCTCCTTCACAAGGACATCCAAAATTGAGTTGAAAATCTTGAAGGAGGAGGGGCTTCCATGAAACTTGTACGCCAAGTCAAGCACTTTTGATGACAGTTCTAGTCATCTGGGCATGGCCAAGGCCGCGGATGATGGTGATGAAGATGTTATCCCCGGCTGGCACGCCGAGTGAGTGGGGCATTTCGTCGAGCAGTTGCTTGACGGTGTCGAAACGGCTGAAAGTGCAGAGCTTGTGGATCAAGGCACGGTATGTGGATTGAGAAAGGACGAAGTTGGGCTTGGTGGAGGCTCACCTGAAGCACTCTACCGCCTCGGAAGCAGATATCTGATCCAGTATCAGCTGCGAAACATGCTCCTGGCTTGGTGCAGAAGATGAAGATGAAGATGAATGCGTTTGGAATTGGAAACGCCTCAGAAAAGGGATTGAAGAGGATGCAGGATATACCAATGCTTTCCTAAGTTTACGCATCTCATCAATCAAGTAGCAGCAGCTACTCTACTCTTTCCCTCGCCAAAATCGCCCTACTCAATAGACACAGTTGTTTTAGTTTACTCAATAATCTCGAATATAAATATAAGACACTATAACTGTATTAAATAGTCAGATGCAGAATTTTGCCATGGCACAATAATCTTTCTCGCTTAAACAAGATTGTCTGAATACAAATACCTGTTACCTTGGAACCTCGTAATACACACACCCCTGACTGTAGCACTAAATATAAATGCTTTTCCCATTAAAAAATTTGAGTTATGATTTACTATTAGCTACATATCATTTCCATTTCCACTCATGTGAATGTAACTTAATACCACTGCACCAATAAGAGATTTAACATATTGTAATTCTTAAGAATCTTAACAATTTTAAAGTTCCTATTCAATTTTAAAGTATAAAGCATCTTAACAACCTTCCCAGCCCAAAGATTAAAATATCTAACATATTGTAATTCTTAAGAATCACCTGTAAACTTTTACTGGTCCAATATGGGATTTACTTTTGAATGTTTATGGTTTTCTTGAATTTGTTATTTATTTAACGCAATCAATCCTTCCTACTTTAATATGATTTGTCTTTTTAACATATTCATTTCAATTGTGAATTGTTGTACAACCGAGTGGATGTTATATTATAAGTGGTTATCTGTGCTTCCTTTCATTTCCGAAATGTGTAGAGGCAAAAAAAGGTCAACAACAACAATTAGAAAACAAAGTGAATGTTCCTAACAAATTTACAACGACTTGAGAGTGTTGTAAAAGATAAACTAAGGGAAAAACAGAGAAAAAAAAAACATTTTATTTCATAACTCTTTTCATTGGAAAATGTAAATTTGCTGCTGTATTGTGTATTTGTATCACTTCCCGCCATTGAAAATGCGAAGACTGGCGCTGAAGGATTCTAAAAAATTTGACTTCAAGAAGTTTGTTGTAGATAACAAGACCAGAAGTATGTGTGAACCTTGCCGGGTGATCTTAGTTCTTGTATAGTATAAGAAGAAGGCTCTGAGTCTGATTGGTACAAGTTGTCTAACATTATTATTGACATTGACATGTAAGCAAACAACAATGTTCAAGGGCATCAGGGGTAGCAGTTAGTCAGAAAAATCCCCACTGAAGAACACCTTGCTCAATAATCTGTACAAATCAATCAGTAACAAGTTTTATTAATTTATTCATCTACCATTCAAGACACCCTTGAGAAGATCAAGGCCCTCAGCAGAAATACTCCTCCTCCTATATGATCTAGGAATTTCAATTTTAGAAGGTGGATCTTTGGAGAAACACACCACCACAACTGTCAGATTGTCACATGTGTTGCGTTGGAGGGCTTCAGCAACAAGTACTTTTGCACATGTGGTGGGATCATTGTGCTGCATGAGCTCCCTCCTCACCATTGTAACAGCACACTGGCTACTCATCACATCCCATAATCCATCACAACCCATTATCAAAAACTCATCTTCTTCTGTCAGCACAATCTCCTCTAGTTCAGGTTCAGAACTTAAGGGGCTCTTGGAACCTTTAGAACCTTTGATGTGCCAATCTCCAAGAGCACGCGCCACCGATAGTTGGCCGTTGAGGTATCCATCATAGATGACACCACCCAATTTCTCAATTCTTAATCTTTCAGATGTGCAATTTGGTTTATGGTCTTTGGAAAGTTCAATGGCTCTGCCTCGTTTGCCCAATACAGCACGAGAATCTCCTGCATTGGCAATAAGCATGGAACTGCAAAATAGAGTAGTAGTAGTAGTAGTACAATTATTAATGTACTAGCATACATAAAAATCTATGTGCAAGTACCAACAATGCTTAGATCTGAATTGATAATTATATGGTTCTCAGTCCTTACCTTCCCAACATAAGGGCTATTAGAGCAGTGGTACCTGATGAACTATCAAGAGCACTAGCATCTCTAAATGCAAGATCAGCCTTCACAAATGCACACTTAACTGCTTTCTTAATTCCACATGGGAAGTGAGAATCTTCAATAATAAACTTGAGAATGTTCTTTCTGGTAAATGATGCTGCATCAACACCTCCATGTCCATCAAATACCTGTATATCAATCTCCATGAGTATCTAATCTAAAAGGCATTTAAATAAATGGCAACCAAATTGGAATATTAATCAATACATGCTTTCAACTAAGTAATTTATATCCTGTATATATCTTTGTAAATCTTTTAGGCCTATGAGGTTAATCAGTGATGGGAAATTCATTCATGTCTCGGAGATTGCACCACTTATGAAGAGATTTGGCACATTTCATTAGGTAAATAATGGGATCGATCTAACTCAAAACGAAGAAATATACCCCATAAAATGCTGCAGGAGAAGGAAGGTCTTCCCTTAGATCGACACATTCACTAAGAATATCAGCACATATGAACTCATCCTCCATGTACTGCTTTGGTCCTTTATCAGAACAGCTTCCAGATCGCATTACAAGTGAAAAGTTCGATTTTTCTTCTGTGCTTGATTTAAGTCCAACAATATTCATATTTGATTCCTAGACAAAATAAGAAATGTCATAATTACTAGCTAAGGCTATATCAAAATACATGGGGTACCCCAACTTGAACAAATAAGCAATCCATTCTTTTTCCATGGAGCTCAAACTGCATTTCTCTTTCTATGCATTCATGGACAGAGACATATACACTCGAAACAAACTGGCCAAAACAAGGACGCAAACCAAGAAACGCAGGAAGTTACTCAAAAGTTTAATACTAAAATGTCATTTTACCAACTTTCAAGGAAAATTATCCAAAGGTTGCAGCTTTTGTCTAAATCATCAATAAATAAATCACCAGAAAGTTTATTGACCATTTTGCAATTAGCTGCAGATTCGGTAAGATCCAAGTGCATGTTTGAAAACTCGTTGGGAAATAAAAAAAAAAAAAATCATGTTTAGGATATGGAAGCTATAACTACTCTAGCTTCTCAATAAACAAGAAAAACCACATCTAGGACGTGGAACCAAACATGCTACAAGCCTCTTTTGTAATACAACAATTAATTAGAGTCCTAGGATAATATCAAAACAATAAATGAGGAAACAATATGTTCCAAGCTTTCCTAATCCTAGATTTGTACCAATTTTTTTTCCCACAGTCATCAAAGGATGCAAAGCTATTATTAAATCTAGATGACATCCAATTCATATGAACAAAAACATAGGATTTCAATTTCATGATATATATACTAACCGTTTCAGCAGACCAAGAAGAGCTGCTGCAATGGCGCATAACCGAATGGTTCCTTGGAGGTTTGGCAGCATTCTGATTCAAATTCCCCACTGTATCGCCATTCAGATCCTCCATGGAACACTCACTATTGCCCCTTGGGCAGGGGCACCCACCACCAACACCAACACCACTCATTGTAGCTGCCTCACACGTGAAACCTGTCCTTGTCCCATAACACCAATCACAACCAAAACCAAACAAAAAGCTTAAAGATTTATTTTATTTGTCCCTTATGCCAGAAGCTTCTATAAAACTGTTCAAACCACCCCAGAAGATCACACAGCAAGAAACAGCTACTCCAAATGTGGTTCACACTTGATCCAAGAAAAAAGAAATAAAAAAAAAAAAACAACTATACTCAAGGAAACCGTGAGAAACACAACACAGATCAGAAAAAAGAGATGAAAAAAAGGGTGGTGATATATCTTTAGCTGGTAGGTAGCGTGCACAGAAAGAAACAAATGGTGTGGTGCCAAAGGGAGAAAGATTAAGAGCAGAAAAACGAAGACCAAAATAGAGATAGAGAGAAGGGGGAACCGTTGAGAAGAGTATGTATAAAGTGATTGGCAATTGCAAGTTTTGCGCTCGCCATTGTAGCGCTTCAAAGGAACTCACATGTGGCTTCTTCTGCTGCCATTTGTGTTACTAGTTGACCACATGCCCTTGTGGTACCAAAACCTCTTCTATTACAATCTATGTACGATCAATATTCTATTATAATATTAATGTAAATTATTCTGTATATGCATTTCATTTTTATTTTTGCTTAATTTGTGTGCCTTACCTGGTGTTTGTTTTAATTCTTTTTGTCAGCTGAATAGCCCCTCGAATAGCTAATATTTCAGGTAACTTTTTCCATCAAAATCTATGCCTAGAAAAAACTTTTCTAGCCGCAGCCATAACTAGTTACCATGATCTTGCCAAATAATATCAACACTAACACATTGTCTTACTCTAACAAATCACATCAATATTTATTTTCATAACTCCTTAAACACTTACATGCATGTAGCCATGTATATGAAATACAGATAGAATGTGTTAAAATATTAACGGTTAATTTTCTCCTTAACCACTGAGATTACTTGCTTTATTCTCTAATAAAGTTAGATAGAAGAGCAAAATCTATATAACAAAAAATATTGGTTCTAAAAAATGAGCAACCCACTTTAAAAAGTAAAGTAAGCATCGTGAATCCTTGAGGAAATAATTAACGATTAATATTATATGCATATCCAAAATAAATTGTGGATGTGTTTGAATGTAATTACTTATAAAGTGGGTGGCTCAATTTAAAGGAATCAAATCTTATATAAAATTACCTTGAGTTGTATTTATATCGTTATTAATTATTAATTATAAAATTATTTTAAGTGGAAAATAATCAATAAACTATTAACATTATATCGTAATCCTACAAAAACAACATAATATCGTAATAGAAATTCTGTTTAAAACTTAATTAAAAAATATCAAAATATAATTAATTTGAGTTATAAATATTTTTAGATAAAAATAAAGAATAAAAAACATTTTCTATATATATATATATATATATATATATATAATTGCCTTGATTTTTCCTTTAACTTATGTGTATAAAGTTAAGAAGAACATTTACATATTGTTTCAAATACTCAAACAAAGAAAACAAAAATTGAGTCCTTTAACATGTCAAACTAAATAATATATATTTA
>PYAF01001476.1:705878-750097 GCA_007407185.1 Glycine tomentella | reverse complement strand
AATATTTTTAGATAAAAATAAAGAATAAAAAACATTTTCTATATATATATATATATATATATATATATAATTGCCTTGATTTTTCCTTTAACTTATGTGTATAAAGTTAAGAAGAACATTTACATATTGTTTCAAATACTCAAACAAAGAAAACAAAAATTGAGTCCTTTAACATGTCAAACTAAATAATATATATTTATTATATTTTAATATCAGTATCATAAGTTTGTGTTGGTTATTTATTTTTATATTATTTTTCTAAATAAAGAATTTCTTTCAAATATTTTAGGGTTGAAATAATTATTAAGTTAATACTTGTGCATAATAACTGAATTGCCATTAACATTATGTTGATCTGGGTAGGAGATATAAAATTACTTGGATAGTTAAAAAATATTATGGGTTTAATTCATTCTATTAATAAAAATTAATAAATTATCAATTAACATTTGTTAATAAAAAAATATTATGTAGTTTTGAGTGAATTTTTTAAACAACATGTTCATATAGGATAATAGGTTGCTATTTTTTCATATAAAGTTTGAGTTGGATATATATAGTTCTGGAAAGACTTTCCATTTTGTTATTCTTTTTATTTCCTTGCCTTATTGATAGGTGGCTATTAAACTTTATTTGGTTAGAGAGAAAAAAATGAAGGAAAAATTTTAAGAAATTATGTGAGTCTCACATTTTTTTTTCCTAATTTAATTTAATTTTTTTTTTTGTTTTCTCTTTCATTCTCTTCTACTCTATCAAACCAACCCTTATTGATCCCTTATTGATTTTAGGCTCTATGTCCTTGAACTTCGATTAATTCACCAAAAAATTAAAAAATCCCTATAACAGTTTTTTTTTTCTTTTTTCTTTTTCATTTGGGTTGACCTTGTGATCCAAGTGGCTCATCATTCTTCGGAACATGCTAGTCCAAGATGACCCGTCTTGTGTGAGTTCTCCAACCATTATGAAGATTGAAGTGGTTATACTCGATATAGGGTAAATAAATTTCAATGAACGATTTTTTTTTTTTTTTATGTATGTTGACTTTTGGTACTTCCTTAAAAATTGAGCAAGGTAGTGGTATTGTTTTTTACTTCTAAAAAAAAATAAAAAATGATATTATGTTGACTTTTGTACCATTATGTAAAAAAAATATTCAATCTTTACGCCTTTCTAATACGAAATAGGAGCCACGAAAAAAAAAAAGAGTAACGGGGAGACAAAAAGGTTGTAAAATTAAAAAAACTATAAAGTTAACTATTGTAAAATCTAACCTACCTACCTTGTCTCAACTCTCATGTAATATTGAGTAACAGTATTTTTAATTTTTTATAAATATTATTTATTTTACATAAAGTTTTGTTTTTTTTTTTTTTTTCTTGAGTCCGTTAGTCATTTAGCCTATTAGTTTTTATACAGATGTGTAAAACTTTAACATGAAATATGTTTTAAAGTTGACTACGGATCAAATTAAACTTGCACATTAACCTAAAAAAGCCTATAAAAAGAAATATGTGAAATATTAAGTGAAAAGATATTTATGTCTTAAAAATAAATTAATACTCTTAATTATTTTAATTAGATATAAATAAATATAAATAATAAAAGTTGCATTTGATGTGCTATCATATCATGATGCGTATGAAATTTTTAGATAATGTATTCATAAGACGATCTGATGTAGCATTTAAGTAGTGCATTTAAGACATTTATTAATACTCTATATTTGAGATTCTTTCATGCAGAGAACATTCTCCAATAACCTGTCTAAGTCTTATGAAAAATAAATAAAGTTTACAGTCTAAAAGATGTTGATTCTCATCAAAAGGTTCATTTTGCTGTTGCAGACTTACTATAATGAAAGAAGTGACTTTCATGCAAGTACAAGACAAGTTATCTTATTAGTATGAGCTTCGCATGAAGAAAAGACAGGTATTTCATACAAACATTAAATACTCCAACAAATTCAAGACTTCATACGAAGATCAAAGTAAAGAATTCAATCGTTGTGAAACAACAAATACTTGATAAAGACTATATATATATATAAGAAACTGTGAAGAAACCAGATAATTTACGCGAATTATTCTTTCATTCTTTCTTCTAAAGCTTTGTGTTTATTATTGTAAAGATATTAAACTCTCAAAATACCTTGTATATCTTAAGAGAAAGGACTAAAAATGTTGAGTGATATATCTATTTATTAGACGATCATACTTTAGTCAGTGAGCAAACCTCCAACAAATCTTGTTGATTTGTTTAGAGTAATTAGTGACTTGGTGGGACAAAAAATATTAGATTTAAGTCAAGCTTGAGATAGAGCTTGCAAGTGTAAGAATCAAAAGTGACAATAAATAATATTTGTAACTTTGATAAATTAGTGAAAACATGTTAGTTATCAAGAGCTAGACATAATCTTGAGATTGAAAAGCACTAATATAAATTCTTTGTGTTTTTTAGTTGTTGTTTAACTTTCAAAGAATTTTGATTTTTTAAAATCTTATATATTTTTTGTTTTAAAAAAATATTTTTCTCATAGTCTAATTCAATCTGTATCAAAATCTTTCTAAATGTTTTAGATTTATATTCATTAGATGATAAACATATTTTTCAATCTTAAAAAAAGTTTTATATTTCTATATAGATAATTTAATCTTCCTTCTTGCATTATTTACTTCTACACCAAACTTGATTCTTAAATTTTATTTAAATATATAAAGCCTTATTCAATTAATATTTCTACTCCTATTCAAATTTACGTGATCATGATTTCAGTAATACACAATTTGAAAATATAAGAACTAAAGTAGAATAATTAAAAATTAAACACTGTATTACAAAAATAAAAATAAAAAATATAATTTTTTTGTGATCCAATAAAAAAAATGTAATTAAACCTAAGTAAATGAGACCATTTCATTTTTTTTAAATGTGTGATTATTCTTATTTTAAATCATTTGTATCTTTTAGATGGGGCATGATTTGATTGATTTTTTACCAAATCAACTTGGTTAAGGTTTTCTGACAGTTAGCTGATTTCCCGACAGAAACACTATGTCCGTAGTTATAAGAAGTATAATTTAATTTTTTAAATTAAAATTACTTTTTGAAGAACAATTAAAAGTATTTAGACATATCTTTTTAAAAAAAGCAAGTTTAGAATTGATATCCTTATCCCATAACAATAAATTATTAGTAATGAAAAAAAAAATTAAGTGAGATCTTTATTTTTTAATATGTGTCTGATTTAGAGAATAAAAATTAAATAGAGAAAATAAAAATAAAAATAAAATAAAGTATAAAATATATGAATCTCACAATAAATATAATATTTCTTCTTTATTTTTATCTTCCAAACACACACTAAATCCCTTATGTTTTTTTTAATCTCCCTTTTTCCATTTCATTTTCCGTCCTGAACCCCACTGTATTTAGAATGATAATGAATTGATAATGCGCTTTGTGTGCGTGATGAGGTGAATACAACCGCATGCATGAACCGCTTTCCACCCAATACACTTTCATGTTTCAAGGGAAGCATATATACTTCATTTATTATCTGAAAAGCTTTTACAATAAATACTAAAGATATGTTTTTAAGCTCTGAGTTTGCTTTTATTGTGAAATCATGCAAGGAACACATCACTAATATTACAAATTTCTCAAAGGATTCTAAATTATTTGTTAGTCTGCATATTTGTCATGCTATACCTGATCATATCAATACTCTGATTATTAATGAAATTATATAAACATATTTCATTAAAAAAACAGAGATAGAAAAAAATACAATGATATGTATTTTTTTATTTTGTTGAGGATTTGATCAGGGAAAGTGAAAAAAGTATAAATATTGTTTTTTAAGAATAATTATTTGTTTTTATTTTATTTTTTATTTAAATTTATTTTTTATCTTTTACTGTCTCTCTAATGTACCAGCTTACAGTGAAGTTTAATAGGCATGTCCTGTTAATGTAAACATTTTTACATCGTTAGTTAATAAGAAATTATTGTTAATATAATCTTTAAAACAATTATTAAAAAAGCAAAAAAAAAAAAAAAACTTACAAAATGTAACACACCAATAATTTAACACTTACAACCAATGATGCCGTCAATTATTTCACATGAAAAATCAAACATGTTATTATTTTATATCAAAATATACCAATTCACATTGTGTTAATTATTCATTTGTTCTACACAACACAAAGTCGTCTTCTGTCTTCATATATATAAATAGCAACTAAAGAAAAACGTGGAAATGTTATATTCCATCCATGAAATTTCCACGTCATTGACACCGATTTGTATCCAACCAATCCAATGATGTGTGAATGTATGTCCTGTTCCAGAATCCGACCCACCACTCCTGTGTGAGAGGACAGTCCTCAGAGTTCACATGACGTTGTTGTTGTCTTGTGCTGTTGTGTACAACGACAATTATCTTGAAGGCAATTTCACACACACGGTTCAAGTTCAATGCTCAAGCTATTGATGCGAAGGGTCACTATTTCCCATCACCATACAGATAAAAATAAAAAAACAAGGAGAGCAACAATCATGTTTACTCAGTGGCATTAATTTTTATGGACCATATCTCTCAGCACCAACCTTAGCATTAACTATCCTTTTTGTCAATTTTCTCCACTTTGCTTCAGTGCCCAGATTCTCCATATTCCATTATGCTTTTGATGGTCTTGCTCTCCTCCTACTTTTGGTTCCCTCTTCCTGTGCAGCAATTGGCCACTGGTTAAAGTTTGTCTTTTTTGGTAATATGTATTTGATGCCACCTCCTTTTGTGTGAATCTACCAGGCATGTATAACCCTTTTGAGTAAAGTTCTATTTTTTACATTTTGCTGTATGTCTTGCAATCCTATACTTGTTTGCTTTAGTAGTATGCACTTTAGTGCTTTTTTCTTTCCCATCTTGATTGTGTGTTTAAGATTTGCTTTATATCTGTTTTGTGTTTAAGATTTGCCTTTTGAATTTTTGAGATATAACATCCTTGGTTTTGGGGTTGTTACTACCTCTTTCTAGGATCTTAATTTAGTATTTGTACTTGTACTTGATTTTTTAGAAAATAAAAAAAAAAAAATTGGGGATATTGCTTCACTTGATGGTAGAGGAGGCTGATCATTAATTATTGGCTATTGTTCTATAGGCCCATCGTTCAACAATGATTAAAGCTTGGCTCTTGGTTTTAATGGCTCTCTCCAATGGGTTCTTTTCAAATGGGGACGGCATGCTTAATTCCACAATACCAGATTTTGTAAATATTGGGGCTCTCTTCTCTTTCAATACTAGTGTTGGAAGAAGTATAAAAATTGCTATAGAAGCTGCGATTGAAGATGTAAACTCTGATCCTACTATTCTTGGTAAAACCAAGCTGAACCTCTCACTGCAAGAAGATTCTAAGTATAGAGGTTTCCTGAGCATTTCTGAGGGTATGTCTTTCATAGTATCACCCTTGTTATGTGTTAAAGCTTAAAAATAATCTTTCTCAGCCACAGATGAAGTTACTTCAACTCTGTCAGATTTTAGTTGTGTGTGATTACAGTTTTGCAGGTCATGGCAAGACGCACGGTGGCAATAATAGGCCCCCATAGTTCTGTAACAGCTCATGTCATAACTCACATTGCAAATGAGCTCCAAGTTCCTCTGCTGTCATTTTCAGCTTTGGACCCTACCCTTTCTTCACTTCAATTCCCATTCTTCATTAGAACCTGTCACAGTGATCTTTATCAAATGACTGCAATAGCAGACATTGTAAACTACCATGATTGGAAAGATGTTATTGCTGTCTACCTTGATGACGATAATGGGAGAAATGGAATTGACGCATTAGTCGATAAGCTTGCTGAGAGGCGTTGCAGGATATCATATAAAGCACCTTTGAGCCCCGACGCATCTATGGAAGAGATTACTAATGTGCTCGTTCAGGTGGCTCTGGCAGAATCACGGGTAATAGTTGTTCATGCAAATACTCAGTTTGGCGCCAAGTTGTTTAGTGTTGCAAAGAATCTTGGGATGATGGGAACTGGGTATGTCTGGATAGCCACTGCTTTCCTCTCTGCTCTGCTTGATATCAACAGTCCCCTCTCTTCAGATTCATTGGATGACATTCAAGGAGTTCTTACACCACGTATGTACACGCCGGATTCACAGCTCAAAAGGAGGTTTGCTTCTAGGTGGAAAAACTTGACTAGTGGAAATACTGCTAATGCCCACCTTGGATTGAGCTTTTTACCTATATATGCATATGACACTGTTTATGTGCTTGCTCATGCACTTGATGCATTTTTCAAACAAGGTAACCAAATTACATTCTCAACTGATTCAAAGCTATCTAGCATACATGGAGACAACTTGAATCTCGAAGCCTTGAAAATCTTCAATGAAGGAAATTTGTTACGCAGTAACATCTATGAGGTTAACATGACTGGTGTATCAGGTCCATTCGAGTACACATCTGATAGAAACCTTGTTAATCCTACATATGAAATCATTAATGTCGTTGGAACTGGAACTCGGAGGATCGGTTATTGGTCTAACAACTCTGGACTATCAGTTGTTCCTCCGGCAACTCTTTATTCCAAACCAGCCAATCTTTCCAGGGAAAATCAAAAGTTGTTCCCTCCAATTTGGCCTGGAAACACTGGTGAGAAACCTCGTGGTTGGGTTTTTCCAAACAATGGAAGGCTCTTAAAGATTGGCGTACCAAAAAGTGTTAGTTACAAAGAATTTGTCTCACAAATAAAAGGTACTGATACGTTTGAAGGATTCTGCATTGATGTATTTCTTGCTGCAGTGAACCTGTTGTCTTATGCTGTCCCCTATAAGTTTGTCCCATACGGGGATGGTAAGAACAATCCTAGTATGACTGAGCTTGTCCGTCTGATCACAACTGGTGTGAGTATGCTGATTACTTTTTTGTGGAGTTTGAATGTTTTATGGTAATCTTCTGAGACCAATTTTTTGCTTCTCGTGCAGGAATTTGATGGTGCAGTAGGTGACATTGCAATTACTACAGAAAGAACAAGGATGGTGGATTTTACTCAGCCATATATTGAGTCTGGTTTAGTGGTAGTGGTACCGGTTAGGAAGGAAGAATCTAATGCTTTGGCCTTTTTTGCCCCTTTTACCCCAAAGATGTGGTGTGTCACAGCTATCTTTTTCATATTCGTCGGAGCTGTTGTGTGGATTTTGGAGCATAGGGTGAATGATGAATTTAGAGGACCACCCAAAAAACAAGTAGTTACTGTTTTATGGTAAGGAAATCCGGTATCTTTCCTCTTTTCCAAGGCTAATCACATTGAACCTATTTAGGACAACCTATGTTTATGATACATGTAATAATTATAGAGGTTTCAATTTTCCTATTATATTTACTTGTATATATAGCTTTGGTTATTATGTTTGTAACTTGTTTGTGTTGCATCTGGCAGGTTTAGTTTTTCAACAATGTTCTTTTCCCACAGTAAGTGTCAGTTCATTTGTCTTTTGTGCCATCTATGGTCAAAGTGGTAGCTTCCCTTCGATTAATCAAGTTGCTTTTGTTTATACCATGCAGGGGAAAATACAGTGAGCACACTTGGTCGCTTTGTGTTGATTATATGGTTATTTGTAGTTCTTATAATTAACTCGAGTTACACGGCAAGTCTAACCTCAATCCTCACAGTACAACAGCTTTATTCGCCCATTAAAGGCATTGAAAGTTTAGTAATTGGCAAAGAGCCTATTGGGTACACACAGGGTTCTTTTGCTAGAGATTATTTAGCTCAGGAAATTGGTATTAATGAGTCCAGGCTTGTTCCTCTAACAACACCAGAAGAAGCTGCTAAAGCACTGAGAAACGGTCCTGAAAATGGGGGTGTTGCTGCTTACATTGATGAGCGTGCCTACATTGACATCTTCCTTTCCAGCCGGTGTGATTTAACTGTTGTAGGTCAAGAGTTCACCAGAAACGGTTGGGGATTTGTAAGTATCTCTAACATGTTCTTTACAATTTACATTGGTTTTTTTCTCCTTATTTCTTTTCCTTTTCCTTCTATAAGAAGTATGTGTAACTACATGTTTTCCTCTCAAATATTCTGGTCTGTGTGCATTGCTTTTCACCTCATGTTAATGGACATTATTCTTGGGAAAACAGGGATAGGTGATTACAATCTCTAACATAAACATAACTTACCTGACAAATTCAGACCAACTGTCTATATAATAAGGGTTTTGTTAACGTGTGGCTTAGGAGTTGGGACACATTAAAGAATGAAAATAGCATTATTACTCATTTTAAACTAGAAAATATGAAGTATTTTTTGAATGTTTGAGATATTAGATATTTACACTCTGCATCAAATAGTTTTTAAGGCAGAGGTTACCAAAACCCATATAATATTTGCATGCAATATAAATGTCACCATAGCTGTTTCTAATCTTGGAGTTCTTAAATTCTTCCAGCCATACATGGTAATATGTCAACTTGTCCCTGGAATCTAGTTCAAGATTGTTGGTTCCCATATTTGAAGTTTCCAGCTTATGGTAACACGTCTTGTTATCCTTCTGTTTTTTCTTCAGGCCTTTCCACGGGACTCACCATTAGCAGTTGACCTATCAACTGCCATATTGCAAATGATAGATAATGGAGATTTACAAAGGATCCATGACAAATGGCTTTTGAGTAGCGCTTGCTTATCACAAGGTGCAAAGCTTGAAGTGGAAAGACTCCAACTTAAAAGCTTTTGGGGCCTCTATGTGATCTGCGGGCTTGCCTGCTTGCTTGCACTCTTCATATATCTTATACAGATTTGGAGGCAATACCACAAGCACTACGTCTCAGAAGAACTTGATTCTACTGATGGCCAAAGCTTAGGATCAAAATCTTCAAGTCTTAAGACTTTCCTTTCGTTTGCAGACGAAAAAGAAGAGACCGTTAAGAGCCGGTCCAAGAGAAGAAAAATGGAGAGGATCTCATACAGAAGCAGTGGAGGAAGCTCATCCATCAGCTCTAATAATGCATATGCTTCACGTAGAAGTGAATGTGCTAGCGAAGTATGACCAATATTTCTACATCATTTTCTAGCCTCTCATGCTAGCTACTAGTACTTCTTTTCAAGTAAATATATATGTTGGATAAGTTAGAACTTTTGATAGCTATATGTAACGCTTATTTTAACAGTCTTTATACAAAAAAGAAAAGTTTTTTTTTTCAATTTATATATGTAAAATCTTTTTCATTTTCAATTCACTCTGATAATTGCAATCACGATAACAGTGCCACTTGTTTGTCCTATGTGGCCAATGGATTGTAACATAACATCAGTTTATGTTTGACTAAGGTTTTGTAATTAATTTTTTAGTCTATTTAGTTACGTAAAATTGTTTACTCCTTGTCATGAAAACGAAAATTTCTAAAGCTTTCTACTCATTTTGGTAGTTGAAAGATGAAAGTAAGAAAATACATAAGCAATAAGTTAAATGAAAAAACTCTAATAATAGCCTTAGCATAACAATGAGCTGCCACTGGAAACAAATTGAGATGACAAAGGCCTCCCACCATTTCCATGTGCTGTAATAACACTTTCCTGGTTGACACCATATTTAGTTGCTAAAGCATGTTACTGCTACATCGTGTAGAAGAACACTCTCTTCCTCCTAGTACAGCTCCTCCATCTTCTTAATTTTCACATGCATTTAATGTTGCATTTCAAATTGTGGAGAGGTTAATAACGTTTGCAATTTTTCTCAAGCTACTTTGTTTCCTAGCCAGTGTGATCACATTGAGCAAAGGGAAAACTACAGTCCCAAACAGTAAACCATGAATGATCCAAGTTGAGGCAAATTTTTTGCTTCTTTTTTATGGAGAAGAAGAGAAAAGGAGGAAAAGAATTGAACTAGTTGTGTGCACTTCACCATTTATCACTACTACAGACAACCAATGTACAATTTTTTGAGTAAGGACCGATTATAGATGAGGTCCTGTATAAAGCCAGAAACATATCTGATACAAACAAACACCATATATGATGTCACACAAGAGACGAATAAATGGAGTTATCATAAATGTAGAATAGGAGTTAACTGAATAATTTCATACAATATTTTATTTGCATATTTTGCAAGGAACTAAATTAAAAAATAAATAAATCCGAGACCAAAAATTAAATTTAACCTATATATGATGTCAATTTGGAACTGCACGTGATATAAGATTTTCAACTTCCGCTACTTCTATTAGATTTTCGTAGAATACACAATAATATAGAGCGAAATCAGATGAAAAATTCAAGCACGGGATCTTTGAGATGTCATAATAATCATTTATTTTGGTTCCATGAACTAACTGCCTGCTTCTAATTCCTGTCTGTATAGACTTTCGAAACATTTAAAGTTTTTACAATTCTTAATTTCTATATGACAGTTAAAGTCAAAAGGTAATCATTCAAGAATCCCCTCCCACCCTCCTCAAAGCCATGTAAAATATATTAATGTACATTTAGCTGAATCCTCTGAACACTAGGGTCTAGGGACAATACAGATGGTGTCCCATTGTGTAACTTTGGGTAGATTAATCAGTGGCGAATGACAACATATGTACATTATATTACATTACAAGTCTACTGCTCCGTTCTGTAAATGTAAACAGATTTTGCTCCATGCTGCAACCTACCATTCTTTTCCTACTGATAAATTGTCAAGCCATCCAAGTAAGACCAAGACACTAGTTAATGTTTCTAAAATATCTTTGAAAGCATTCATCGTCCTTGCAACTTTTGTATATAACTTTGTACACTTCAATCAAGAGTCTTGGAAATCGACTTGCAAAGTAGTCATTGAATCCTTCCGGAAGAGGTCCTATCAGTTCCTGATAAGCGAAAAGAAATAAATTAGAAGCCACACACATGTAAAGATGACCAAATCATACCTGGGTTATCAGTATTGATTAATATGCATTATGATGAATTTACCTTCACAGGTTACATTCCCTGAAGTTTAATGAAATTACACTCAAGAGCCTCTCATTTTTTAACATTACACTGACCTCCCTCAATTCATAAAGAAAACGGAAAAGTTGATATCAAAGAATCATAAAAATAGGCAAAGAAAAAAAGACATTATGCTGGAAATGGGTAGAAATACTCAATCCTTCCTGAAAATTGCATTCGTATATTTCAGCTTAAGAAAATGGAGGTTGGCTCATTCCCCTACTAATGACCTTCAACCCTACCCATGAAATCCATAAATCCAATCCAGTAACTACCCAATCATGAAAAATAAGGGAAATATGAAATAAAAAGCAATAAAAGGAAATGCACTTGGAAACCGTCTCATGTGATAAAACATCAGAGTTCAGATATGGTTTTAGTTGAAAATAAATTTTGAAGGACGCGGGTTTAGATATTGGGGGAAATGTTGCAAGAGATGATTGTGAAAAAAGAAAATATTTTGGATCTTGCAAGGCAAAATCATTATTAAAGTGAACAATTACTACAAAACGGCCATAAAATATTCAGAGTTCACTTGGTGTAACTGGTATTAGGGATGAATTTAAAAAATGAAGTTGACCAAAACATTTAGAGCTAATTTTGATCAAGAGATACATTTTTTCACTAATGCTAATTGCAACATTTGTTAAAGCAACATTGGATTATTTAATACAATTCTAGATAATGAGACTTCGAAAGTGAACAAGTAGTTTCATGGGTTTCCCCAAGAGAAAAATAATTATCACTGGAAAATGTTAGTCCAAGAAAAAACCTGAATTTCTTGAGGCAATTCCCTGTAATGATTTAGCTTATTTCTCATGACCCTCAACAAGTCTCGAACACTGTCGTATTTATATCTCCGATAACGACCAATGTTAGTTATGAAATCAGAATCTAGCTTCTCATCCCATTTTGCACCTAAAGCCAGTGGAGCAATGCTTTCTAGTGCCTTCAAAAGATCAGAATCAATTTCTCTATCTTCAAGTTCCACCCTGTCACTTACGTCACGAAGAAATGAAAGTCTCATCTCAGAGCTCCAAAAAAAGGGATGGTGCAATACTTCAATCGCCATTAGCCTGACAATAAATGAAATAACTTCTTCAATGAAATCGCTTAGTTGTGACAAGACAAACACACAAAAATATATGATTCCAGTCTCTCTACCCATTTAAAGGTTTCAGACAATCCCTCTAAATCTTATCATAATTTATGCAATGATATCTCATGTTAATTTGGCAATTGCATGCAACATAATCCCTTTGAAAACCTCCTACGGATAATTATTTTGCTCCAACCATTGGTCATGGGTTCGAATCCGGAAACAGCCTCTTTGCATATGCAAGGGTAAGGCCACGTACAATATCCCTCCCCCTTACCTGCGCATAGCGTGGAGCCTCCGGGCATTGGGGTACGTAGTTTTTTTTTTTTTTTTTTTTTAACCATGCATGTGCAAAGCAATCACCTTTCCTCACAATTTGCATTAATTATACAGTAAACAAGGATAAAGTGAATAAGGAAACCAAGAAATATAACTATAAAATCAAAATACAAATCAGAATAATGTAGATCCTAAATAGGTAATATTTTCACCAAATAAGAGATCCAATTTTCCAATAAGCTTCTTGCTCTGGAATTCATTCATGGCCCAAAAGCAGCAAAATGAGTATCCATACATTTAAAATCATCTGGCAATGTCCAAACTGCTATTGGAATTAAAAAGCCAGTTGAAGGTGCACTTGCAGCACCATTAAATACAGATGTTTCAATAACTTTCATTAGAGAACAATAACAAATGTGTCATTAGCTCCATAACAACCTGAATGACTGTTTTTTGCATTATATTCAAGATGAATACCTCCATGCGACCATGTTAAATCACATCATTTTCATTTAACCCATTCTGACCAATTTTAGGCTCAACTTAAAAGAAGTCTGATTAACATCAGCATATATTCAACAACGCATAATACTGATTATTACATATTTATCAAAATAGAGTATCGCTCTTCCATTTTATTATTTATATTGGTCAATTAAACTTTGAATACTAGAGAAAAATCTCAATTGACATTTCATACATGGACAACATCTAGCAAAATCAAAAGCTGAATTTTCAGAGGTAATAACAAATTAACATTTCATAAGTAATTCATAACAAGATGTAAATTATTAATATATATGAGAAGGTATAACTATTATTCTAAAACTGACATTGAATGAGAATGATATACCTGAGATCAGGGTTAGGGTTTAACAAACAAGAAATAAGATCATCGGCTTCAGGAATAAACTCCACTAAGAAAAGATCCTTTTTGATTTTTCACAATATTGACATCACGCTCAAGACGTTCTCCAAATGGATGTCTTCCTGCAGTCATGCAGAAAAAGAGAACACAACCTAAACTAAATAAATCCACAGCTCGTGTTTGACGTCCTTGAACAAGTTGTTCCGGTGCTTGCCACCCTGAACTTCCACAGCCTACATGCAATTAAGACATTGAACCTTATTGTAAGATTAAGAATAAGAAGAAAGAATTGATTAAGAGCTAAGACCTGTAAATCAACGCTTCTACTCACCAGTAACAGTGTGACCCAAAGAAGACATATCCTCAAGAAGGCGTTTACTAATTCCCATATCAGAAAGCTTTGCACATAATGATTTTTCTTTTATTATCAAAACATTTTGGGGTTTCAAATCTCGATGTATTATTCCTAGTTCATGCAAATGAACAAGTCCAGAAACTACATCCCTGTGTTTCAAAATAAAAGTGAAAGTCAAGACGATGACAACAGAAAATAAACAAATAAGTTAAAACAATAATGTAATAATTGAACCCTCATGTTTGAGCTCTACTAAATAGAAACACCTATCCACCTCCAATGACAGAATGACTTGACTCAACAACAAGAATCCTAAATGGAAATTAAACAACACCATCCTACATATTCTTAACCTTTTTTTGGTCTCTTCTACCCTTTCTACCAATCTTTTACTATTTTATCTTTTTACCTCCATATGTCGTACTTGTGTCTTTCACATCCTACTGGATTCTCCTATTACAAGGTAACGCCCAAATTATTACTATCTCACCTTTTCTTTATGGGAGCTGTCAACCTGCCACCTTAGATCTAACTCCACATTTATGATAGATCCTTTTCTTTTCTCTCCAATTATAGAAATGCTACTCCACATCACCTTAACTAGGTAGATTTTTTTAGCCTAAAACTCAACTACCATATGAAACTTTAGCTTCTATAGCTTATTAAAAAAATGGTTTCTATATTTCTATTTCTAATAGCAAAACATTAGGTGCATGTCAATAACAGAAGTTGCTACCCTAGTTGGCTACTACAGCACTCATCCATGCATAAGGTATCTCCCTTGTCTGCAAATTCAGGTAGTTCTAACAACTTTCACTCACCATTTTTACTAATTAGCTGAGTTAAATATTACAACCTATTTCTAGCCTTAAAATGTGATACATCACATCCAGTGATAGTTGACAGAATCAACCAACAAAGTGTTTAATATTTTCACTAACCTCATCAGTTTCAGTAACAGAGATGATGGAAATCCATTTGCTTTCCAAAGATATTGCATATCATTCCTCAACTCCATTCGAGCATTTTTAAAAAAATTAGAATATTGATCCTCGCTAATTGTTGGGTTCTCTGATATATCAGAGTACATATGAATCAAATCACCCAAGTTGCATGTACAATGTTCTAGAGCAAGATAAACAAAATCATGATCACATTCCACCCCATACCATCGAACAATGTTAGGATGTCTGTCAGATGCAATGAGATTTTGGATTTCTTTATGGGCTACATCATGATGAGCTTGGACAAGACGTTTGACAGCAACAACTCGGCCTTCATATGTCCCCTCAAAAACAATGGTACCATTGCTTCCCTTAGCAATTTCTTTGTTTGATACAAATAGTTTACCAATTCTGCGTCCATCAACTTGCATCTGTGTATATGTATCAGTGTTTGTCTCCATACGTGTTAGTATAGCCTCCTCAGCTGATGACATAGGTTTATCCTGTCTGTTGTCAACGGTGATATTGTTCTTTACTGACTTGCGTGCTTTCTTCTTCTTAGGAGGTAAACTTTTTGAATTTAACACCCTGTTTTGGTCCTTATTTGTAACCACCAAATAGTGGTAGAAAATAAAAAAGCCAAGAAAGATGGTAAATAATATAAGGGGTAATGTCGTGGACCATTCAATCACCTTTTTTGGATCAACTTCCTCTTGTGTAGTAATCTCCATAAGAGGCCGAGGGGGCATAGCTACATTATCATTGCTCTCATAGAAGTCGATTTTTTGTTGCAAAGAGGGCAAAGAATTTAATATGGGCAAAGGCAGCATCATATTACCGCCCTGGCCAAGGATAAATCCATCAATTTCAGGTTGTGATGGAAGCATCAGTTCTGAAGTATGGAATGGGAGCATACCATTCTCTTGATAAATACCAGCAGCAGGATGCAACAGAAAATTCTTGCGTTGGCGGTAGACTTCATTCAGTTTCATGTCCCAACATGCATACGGCATAGCAAAATCTAAGCCACGGTCTACAACATACCCATCCTCTGGATCAAATGAATCCCTTCCAGAAGGATATTCATTATGTTGGCAAATTAATCTAGCCTTAAATTCAGCCACGTTCATAGTCCACAAAACTATTCCTGCCTTACCAAGAGATTTCAAAACATAATCGGTCCTAGTTATCTTGAGCAAGAACTCGGGTGGGTCCAGCTGTGCAGGATCAACAAGCTCATTATTCTTGGTAGCTGTAACACGCTGCCGCCGGTCATCATCACTCAACACCACATTAGAAGCATGATCAAGGTCATAGTGCGTTCGAACAAGCGATCCAGATTTCGCATCCACTTCAAACATAGTGTTTTTTTTGGATCCAAATATCGATGCTCCCTCCTCTGTTTCGGTAGGGGTTAAAGCAACATAATTTGCAATTGATTCAGAGAGTCTCTGCAGGCATGAAAAAAGTTTTAAACGCAACTTCTAGTTGAATAAACAGTGCATAATCAATCATCAAGTTAGCAGGTATAACACGTGTTGTGCCACTCGACTCATCAATTCCAAATACATAAAGGAGATAATAAATCAGAAACCTAATGTTTCTTAGTAATATCACAGGACCATAGAATACAAAAAAGCATTGACATATGACATATTTGATGTGTTATACAATATACACTACCGTTTTACCAAAGTGAGCGTCGTGAACGATTAATTCCCAGTCATCTCCGCATTCAATGAGACCGGTAACGTTGGGTTCATTGATAGAAGAACGATAGGAGTGGTGGTAGATTGGAGATCCAGTTGAAAAAGACCAAATGACCCTCCCAGAAACACTGTCCACCAAATACACAGTGCCATCGAGGGCAGCAACAAGTGCCGTGGCCGGTTTAACCGAGGAGGGGGGTAGAGAGGGAAGAGAGAGTTGTTGGGATTGTGAGGCGGATAATAAGCTGAAGAAGAAAAAGAGAAGAATTCTGAATAACAGAAAGATTGAAACACGACAACAACACTTCATTTGCCTTGTTTGGGAAGAAGGGGACGGACATCAAAACATTCCTCAAACTCAAAACATAGAACTAGAGAATCACCATTCAGTTCCTTATCATTTAATAATTTATCTTACTTTTCAATTTCTCATTAAAAAATAGTGAAAGTTAAAAACATTATGAATGGCTAACACAAACGAATAGAGAAAACAGTGATACTAATAGAGGGAAACCGTTAATAAAAAAATGTGTTAAAAATTGAAAAAGTAAACAAGAAATTATCTTAAACAACGGTTTAGAATTTCTGTGTTTTTGGGTGAGCTTGGTCTTGATTGAATAATTTGAGATAAAAAGGAGGGTGCACATCCTAGTCCTTGCTATATTATATTCATATGCTGCTCCTAGCAACACATTGGAACATCAAGTTAAAAGGAACATCTTAAACTTCTCTCCCATTACCAGTATTTTCACCAAAGGACAGAAAATCCCCCACTTCTTTACCCATGCCTGAGCTCCAATAACACTCATCCCATATTTGCATTGAGTCTATGCAAACATTCATTAGACATATATATATTTAGTTACTAATCCCTAATCGTATGTTGTGTTTAGTTAACAAATTTTGAATGGATTATTAAAATGTTATCATTAATAACATTTTTTATAATAATATTAATTATTCGTGTTATTATGATCTTGATTATGAATAGATTATTAATACATTTTTTGGAAAAAAAATCAAGACACACAATATTTCAATAATTATGAAGGTATTTTTTTTTTTTTTTTGCCCAGGGTAACAAATATCTCAGGACAACCGTATTGTCAACCTATGAGCTCCTGATTATCTCCGAACTCCAAGAAATTGCTAGAAGAAAAAGAAATGCTTATTGGAATATCAAACAGTGGTTAAAGTAATTATTTTAACCAAATAATTCATTAAAAGTATTAATTTATCAATTTTAAGTTTTTAAAATACATGTATATTATTAGCCTTTGACTTACTTATATTGTTGATATTTGTTTTATTCATAATAATCAAATTTACAATAACTTATCCTCACCTGACACCACACCACCTAATTATTCCGTTGATGATATATCAAAGTATAACTAATTTTACTTACCTAATTTGTTAATGCTAATTAAGTTTCCATGTTTGTTTTTGAACTTTTTATTTGTTTTATAAATTAGGTGATTTTTTTTAGTTTCTTCTAACTAAAATCATTCGAGTATTATTTTTTATCCAACTATTTGAAATTTTTTTATAGATTTGAGAAATAAATTAATTTTAAAAGTTTAAAATAAAAAATATGAGTAATTGAAATAAATATTTTAAAACTTATAATAATTGTAAACCATTTTCATGATTTTATTTAAATTCTTTTGTAATTCCGTCTAAATATCTCCTTAAGAATGAAAACTTCTAATTTCATTGACTATAAAAAAGTTTTTCCTTTGACATTTCATTTATAAAAGATTGGTAAATACATGAAGGAAATATAGTGATAATCTTTGAGCCTAGCATAATTTGTTTCTCCCCTTGCAAAAGCAAGTGTGCAACATTCTTTGTTTGTCTCTTTATAGATTCAATCCCACAATTTTTTTTTTTTTACCAGTATTGTAAAAAAGTTATTGAATAATAAAAATTTGGTAAGACTAATTTATGACATACAATCGGAAAAAACTAAAAAATGAATAAAAATGCAAAGAATGATTCTTTACAATAATTATTTTTTTATATTAATAATAATTTCTATTTGATTTCCATTATAATTTTTTTGGCACTGAAAATGTATAACAATTAAAATCGTAAAAATAGAAAAAATAATAAAAATAAATATTGAAAAAATGTGAAATTAGTAATTTAATTTAAAAAAACAATAAATTCAATAAATTTTAAAACTTATAATAATCATAAACCATTTTCATAATTTTAATGTAAATTTTATTGCAGTTCCTTCTAAATATCTCCTTAAGAATGAAAACTTTTGATTTCATTCACTTTTTTTTCTGTGCACAATGATAGATTTAAACCTAAAACTTCATGTATATTACCCATTTACCCCAAATCCCTCCCCTGGGTCAATCTTAGGGGTTCTCATTAAATATAAAATGTTATTAAACAATATAAATTCAGTAAGACTGATTTCTGAAATACAACCGGAAGAATTGAACTAAAAAATAAATAAAAATACAAAAAAAAAACAAAATGGAAAAATGGCTATAAGTAGACCCTTTTTGTTTTGTTTCCAATGGAGAACTACATAAAACACAAACTTTTTTCAGTACCTAAAATATTACTTGTCCTTGTAGAAGGTTGCCGAAAAGGAAGACATGGGTGGAATTGCTAGATACTTAATTTCTGAATGGCAGCGTCTTGTGTTGTAGGGCAAGAGAAAGCCAATGACGTCAGTCTCCTAACTTCTTTGTCGTGTGGCATGGGTTATATGTGACCTTGACTAGAACAAAAGAGGTGAAAGAAAATTGTTGTATAATATTGTCAGTCTGCCATTATATGTGTTTCTGTATAGAAGGGTTTAGGCAGTGAAATCAGGAAATGAAGACGCCTTAAGATAGTAGCCACAAGAGGAATGTTGACCAGGCAGTGAGTGCTATGGCTGCAGCACCATATGTCCACAAGAGGATAACTGAACACTCTTCATTTCCTACTTCAAACAGCTGAGCCATGGTACCTGCATATTAATTATCATTGAATTTTGACAATAAGGAATCTATGGCTAATGAAAGATCAAGTGAATGTACTTCAATTAAAAGCACACATGGAAATATGGAATGGATTGTATCACTTACTAATATTCATAGCTGGTGGCATGGCATACTGCATCACCAGCACATATTGAAATAAAGGATCAACAGGGAGTAAGCCAAAATTTGCTGCTGCTCTTACAATAAACAATCCAATAATAGGTAGTAAGAAAAGTCGAGCTATGATGATGCTGATGAGGGTCAATGGTTTGACACTTGATGATTTCAAGCCTGCAATTTCATGACAAAGTTAGCTAAGCCCATGAAATTGGTAAAAAAAAAAAAAAAAAAAAATAGCCGCTAGGATTTTTGTTACCTTGAGTGAGGTTACCACCAAGCAAAAGGGTGATGCAAGGAATGGTCCCATTCCTGCAAAGCAATGAATTCAATCAGATCGATAACTGTGGTTGGAAAAGAAATAGACACTGGAGAACGAATTTGGTTTCATGAGCAAAGATGCATACCCAAGCAACTGAAGAGAGTCTTGGATGACACGAAGTGGAGCATTGTCTCCTATTATTATGTTCCTTAGCCATGCAACCGCACCAAAGAGGAAACCAAAAAACTGATCATGGAATATGGAAGTAGATGAATCTCAAATTGCATTGATGTAGTACAAACTAAAGATTGAAAACCAAGAAACAAATCTAGCAAAGCAAACAGAAAGGAAAGCAGAAAAAAGAAGGGAACTCACTGTTGCAATTGCAGGTGGTGACATTAGCTCTGCCAGAAGATGGCTCATAACTTCTACCATTCTATGCCAAGATGATTCTCTCTTCTTCGATACATTGGACTGATCTTGGTCTACAATCTGAAAAAATTCACATCCTTTTTAGTAACTAGTTGTAGTTGAGAATGTTTGATATGTTATGGTCTATATGCATGCTTAATGGGATAGGATTACACTTATTATTATTAATCTTTTACTAGGTTAACTGTGAATAATCACTTTCATATAGATAAAATTTGATGGGGTGAAGAGTAAATGAGTTGCATTCATTAAACTGACACACCAACACCGAGTAAATGCATACTAATTTTAATTTTGAAAACCTTCGTACAGAAACAAGTAATAGCCGTAGTGTAGTGCATGGGTTGTTAAGGTCTTACAATTTGGTTTTCAGTGTCACCTATATAAGTCGATGTTGGCACTTGTATTGTTGTGTCTTCACTGTCATTATCCTTGAGAAGGTGAGTTTCTGCATTAGCATCAAAATCTTTATTGGGAACCTTTACAATCTCAGCAGCCTCCAGTGCCTTAAATTTCAAAGATCTGCATTTTACCGTCTGGTATGTGTAGGTCCAAATGAAGATGCCACCAAGCTACAATTAACAAAACAAGCGAGTTAATAAAATAGTCTACACAATAGTATGCTATAAGCAAATATGTTAAATGTAAATAGGATGTCTTACCGCCATAGAGAAAGATGCATAAGAGAGTGCATTATTGCGGCAAATATCACGTGCACCAAATGGACCTCCTTTCTCATCACAGATAGCAGGGATGATTACAATAGGAAGGTTACCCATATTTCCTGATCAAAGTAGCATTCATGAAATAAGTACATTTTAGATGAAGGTTTTCTAATAAAATTAAGACACGGCTTGGAAGGAGTGAAAAATGAAGAAGGATTGGATGGGGATGGTGGCATAAATTTTACAATGTATTGAGACATGCATGATGCATCCATTTCTTCAAATTTTACCCTTGCTCAGCATACTATAACTTTTTTGCTATGATACCTGATGAACATGAAGCAATAATAAGACCTTCCACTTTCAAATTGGGCTTCAGTAATTTTACAAGTATCCATCCTATAATCCCTCCAATTAAGAAGGTAAGTCCAACATTAACGGGCATAAACCACCTGCATAGATGGGTCAACATGATATGGTTTAGCAAAATCAATCAATACAAAAGAACCCCAACTTGTACTCTACTCTCAAGCAACAAACATGCATTAATAATCCATCAGTACTAACAGTGACAAAATGTATCAAAGTCAAAGTCTTTGCATTGTGGGTGATAATTAATGACGCTTATAGCTCTGTATTCTTCAGTGCCAACGAGTGAGATTTCTTAATTCCTCTCCTGTCCCCTAATTAAAAAGCTTAAAGTTCATTCTTAATTCTGCCTCAATAAGAATGCTCATGTAAGTGTATATAATCTGGTTCTGTTTCGATTGACATTATAGTTGATCGGTAAACTTTTATTTTTGTCATTTAGTTTTTTAGGGTTTTTATGAAGAAAAACAGTTCAATAAATACATATGAAAAACAAAGATGTTAAACGTAAGAAGAAACCTTCTTGCGCCTAGCGAATACGAAATCCACGTGTTTATGTGTTAGTGGAAAATTATTAAATTAAAACTAAAAACTTCAATGGAACCCAAAAAAATTCGTGGGCATGAATTGGCACTATTAGCTCAACATGTGACACATATCCTTTGTGCATACTGTATAGATGCCGTATCGAACAAGTTATAAGTACATTTCTATTCAATAAGACTAGCACTGAGGCAAAATAAACGAATGCATCAATGCAAACGTGGTCACATAAAATGAGTGAGATGTTTAGGACAAATTTGGTCATTGTAGTTATTGAAAATGAGATTCACTGTTACTTCAGTCCTTAGATTTAATGATTTTTTTTAAAAAAAAAATCTTTAAAACAGTAATTTGTTTCATTAAGTCCTTAAATGTATCCCTAAAAAAAGTCCTTAAATGTAATAATTTATTTTAGGACTAAAGCAAGTGACAAATTACAATTTCGAAAACATTTTTAGGATTTTGTTTATTCTAAACATTAAAATCACAACAAGTCATAATTTCAGAGACTAAAAGTACATATTTAACGTCAAATAAGCTTTGATGGAAAACGTATAGTTCTTGCTTGTTTGGTCAAAACTGTTTCGCCATAATTAGCATTTTTCGAAAAATGACACAAAATCATGCCAAAAAAATTTAGAGTGGAAAACAAATCCATGCGTACCATGATATCATATCATCAAGTGAAACACTCTTGGCGAAACTGGAAAACACAAGTGAAGGAGTGAATATAATGAAAACAATCTGCAAAACAGGCAAACGAAAACACAACAAAAAAAAATGTTAAAATATACATGTTTGATTAGAATCATGCAGAGCTTGTGCTGCATTTGTTGTCTATTCAAAGGAATAAATGGGGAAGCATTGAACAGGTGTTTATTCATTAATTAATCATTATAAATGTTTAATATAACATTCATATCTTACCTTGTTCAAGGCTTTACGAATGTCTGGTGAAAGAAGATTATCGAAATACTGAGTTGCCATCAAAGCTCCCAATGCACTGATAAGTAGGACTTGAATAACTGGCATAGAAGCCACCTCCAATAGTTCCAGAAAACCCATCTTCCTTTAAATTTCTTGTGCTGATCTATGTCTTCTGTTTGCAGCTTATTATTACTTTTGGACTCTGATTTTTGCTTTTATATTTTTTTTTCCTATAGGATGAGTTAACAGGAAAGAACAGAGATGACTCATTAGAATCCAAAACCAGAAAGAAAAAAAAGTGAACTGGGACAGTAACCAACAACTAACAAGTGTTGTTAAGTGGGGACAGATAGTAAGTTCAAGTACCAATCACTTAGTGCCAATTCAGTTTATAACTTATTTGTTAATAATTTAACATGGTATGTGTGTCTATTTTTCGGGCAAAGCCAAACACTGACCAATACATTGAACTCATCAACATGACAACATGCCTGTGTTACTATATCATCTATATGTAATGTCATTGCTTAGCTGCACCACTCCCTTTATGACTATGTAGATCTCTGAAGCTTTGATTCCTAATCAAACAAGATCTCTGAAGTCAAATGAATCTTGTACGGAGAGACAGAGACGTGTGTCCGTCTCTAACTTGAATAATTATTTTCAATTCTTAAGCTGCACAGAAAGAACTGCGAATTGCACTTTAACTGACAGTGACATTGAGAATTTATATAAGTCCCACATTCTTAATTACTGAAAGTATTAGCCTACTTCCGCTTACACAAAATTGTTCAATTGAGTGTATGATAATCAACTATGAGTTGTTTTTTGTGTGTGCTGATCACAGGTGTGTTCATCAATTAATCATAGACTAATTTTACTTATACTAGGTGATTATTGTTAACTAATAGAATTTTGTATATAATAAGAATCGAAATGAATTTTTTCACTAATAATTATCGAACAAATATAAAAACAATATAATCTTATATTAATGTGTCAACTCTTTAATTAATCAATTATGAAAGATTATTCCTTTGTATCTACTCTCAAGGAACTAGAGAAATTTTAAAATTTCAAATTAATATAAATCAATATGATAATTTTACCAGCTAAATATACTTTTTTTTTTTTGTAATGTATGTTTATCTGTAACGGAAACTAAACTGTTTGTTTTTCTCTTCAATTATTGGCAAGCAAACAAACATGTATACCGTTTAGATTTGTCAATAAAACTGGAAAAGATGATAAGCGTTACACAAGAGACAAGTGTTGTCTAGCGTGATTCTTTGCTTGAAAGTAGATAATTCTAGAGTTTCAACCGAGTTCAACGTTTTGTGTACTTGCACCTTAATAATTTCGAAACTTTTCCCCACGTTAATTGTAACGTCCGTCTCAGATCCCGCCTCCCCCGAGTAGAAAGGTTTATTCCATGTTTATGCCTTCAAATCCCACTGTCTGTGACTGTTGTGTCGTTTTATTAGAATTTTGTTCCAATAAGTGAACGATTGATGGCAACACCAAGCACGAAGCGAGGAATTTATTTGCAAATAATTTTATGCGAAGTTAATCTAAATTGTTACTTTTAATGGTTTCATCGAATTTATAATTCATTTGTTTTTAATTGTTTTTTTAATCAATTGGTACAGTAAACTTATACTTAATTTGTGGAATATATGGATCAAAGAAAAAGCGAAATAGAGCAAAAAGTAAACAATAAATATAATAAATGATACGGAGTATAATGACAAATAAAAATAAAGTAAGATAAATAAATGAATATATAATAACTATTCCCGAAAAAGGCCAAAACAGTAGATACCACCCGGCCCTCCACCCCAAAAAAGGCATGTAGTACATTGATTATGAATAATGCTAGCTGTGCATTATTAAAGTGATTTTTTAGTTTTATTTTATTTTGATTTTGGTAAGAGACTCACACATTTGTGTTTCTAGCTAGTGTGGTATAAAAACTAATTTGGATAAAATAATAACATTACCGTATATTTAGGATGATGGCACTACGTTAATTAATACCCAAAATAATATGAAAGAGGTGACAAAACTGCAAAGTCATTAATTATCATTATTTATGAAATAAATCTTGTCCCCCCCCCCCCCCAAAAAAAAAATATATATATATATATATATATGTGGTGCAAAATACATCTAAAAACAACAAATCCAATAATTTAGAAACAACGGACGAAACTTGCTCGAACGAACAATTTTATCTATCTTTTAGAAGCTCATGACTATTCACGTATCTGCAAAGTTGTCGTTGTAAAGTTGTACTATAATTTTATTATTATAAGAGGAGGTTTCGTAAATACTTAGACTTTTTGGCTGCTATGAATCAGAATATTAAAAGAAAAAGATATTTGGCTGCCGCTAGCAAGTTGTATTATCGTATTCATCATATTGATAATCTCCTTTTCACATCGGGATTTAGAGTTAAAATTATGATTAATTCTTGAATTTAAAATAAACTATATTTAAAAAATATTTATTGTGTATATTCATGATTCCTAATAAATATTGGTTAACACTTTTGATAGAGATTATTTCGTATCAATATTATTATAGAACATAAATAAAAAAATAACCTCCATTCCATATCAATTTGTGGCCTACAGGTTCCAGGATTTTAAGTAAGGTTTCAATTTTGATTAGTGGAGTGTTAATTCAGACCGTGAATTATTTGGAGTAATAATGTGCATATCCTTTTCACTTATATAATTAAAATTTAATTTTGCATAATTTATTTAATTAAATTATATTTTGAATATATAATAATAGTTTATTTAAAATTAATTATTATTGAAACTGAACGAGCATTTTATTTTAAAATAATATTTTAATAAATATAAAACATTAATAATTGTTGTAATTAATTATGAAAGTTATGTATTTATAGACTAACCCAAATGGAAATAATTTAATTTTTATCATTTCAATTCAAACATCATGTCAATCATTGTATACATGTATCAAAGAAAATCTAACTCAATTGATTATGCATTATATAAATGTTGTAAACCTCTTCATAATTAATGTCATTCATAAATCAGCCTCCTAAAGACTAGCAAAGCAAAGATTTTAAGATATAATTAATTTCTCTATCTCCTTTTTTCATTTTACTCCGTACGTAGTAAATATAACTCAAATGATAAGACAAGAATAAAAAATATAGAGTAAACATAAGATAAAATAAAAATTAAATATATGGATACAAATTTAAATACTTTTTTTTTATAAATTAATTTCAATGAGTCAATTGTGAAATCAAGTTATAAACCGATTTATTTGTTGTCCTACGTTTTTGCATATGTATGTAAATACGTAATTGACAGGTATATCCGTATATGGGTAACAAGCATGCCCCCAGTGAAAATGCTTGCCCCATAAAAGTGATCGACAAAATGCAAACACGAAAGCTAGCTGAAGCACATTCTAAGTGGGTCCGCGTCCCGATCGAAATTAAGAATATCTCAGCAGCCAAAATTTTCTGAGGAAACGAATTATCTTTTATGTATGATCATAAAATTTATCTGGAAAGAAAAAACGTAGAAGCTAGCCTTTGAAATTGAGAAGGCGCGGGGGGCAGCCAATCAATCAGATTTTGAAAAAGTAATTGATTACTGATTACGCCACCAATAACTAATAACTAATACCAATACGTGCATTTGAAATGAAAATGATGCTTTCTGAATCGAAGACTACACTATATATAAATGAAAGATGAGAGGGAATAGAGATATAATAGTATATATAATGCTAATGCACATGCATATATGTGAAAGAGAGGGCGACGTATAAAACCTGGGAATCAGAGGCTCTGAGTACAGAAATCTTGAGCAAAAGAAACAGTGAGTTTGGAAGGAGAGAATTAAGGGACGAAACAAGATATATATTCGCCTCAGAGGATAGGGTTTATACGTGCATGCCTTGTCTTCCATATATATATATATATATATATATTGACAGATAGATTGTTATTTCTCTCCTTCAACTTTGACCAAAGCCAACTAGTGAATTGGTAAGCACAATAAGCAAATACGACCAAGTTCAATTTCATACTACTATGTATGTTCATGCTCCCGTTAATTATTTTGGAGGATATGTACATTTATACATCATCTTCTCATCTACAGGATGGTTCCTGGCTATATACACGATGGTTTCAATGATACATGCCAAGTAATAATTAATTTTTTAATTTTTAATTAAATGTTGTTATGAGTAATTAATATTTTAATTAAATAGATTTTTTAGAATTTAATACTTATGCAATGATAATATCAAACAACATCCAATCATAAATTATCGTTTAAATTATTTTAAAAGTTAACAAATTTATTTACCATATATGATGAGTTCTAATTGAATAACTATATAAAATTTTTTACACTATTAATGTGTACAACTTTTTGCATTGTGTAATTAATATTTTAGTTAAATATTTTTATGAGTAATACTTAAGAACTTAATTGAATGTTACCTCAAATTCAACTCGGTCAAATATGTTTAAAATGGTCATGCATAACTAATTATTAGGTTCAATAGGCTCAAAAACACTAGCTAAAGAATAATTAACACATCGGAAAGAAAGGGAAGAAAGTCCTATAATAACCTAGAGATAATTCAAATATCTCCAAACGTTCTCACCTATCATAATAACCACAATATCTCATTCAAGTTTATGATTATATTTCATAAAACATTTCAATCAACTTCTAAGAATATATTTTGCAAAACTAATTGAAAAGCTAGTTAAAACTTGAAAAGGTTGTTGGAAACTGAAAAACTAATTATTAACTAAAAAATTATCATATTAAATTAAAAGTGTTCCATAAAATTAGTTGTTAAAGTAATTGAAAAGTATAAAATGACTAAAAAAATAATAAAATCATGATTTATTTTAAAAAGATAAGAAAAATTTGATAAACATATTAAGAATAAATAGGAAAGAAAATATAAAAAACTAATAGAGCTAACATTTTAAAAAATGTTACTTTAAATTATTTACTGAAAAATCAAATGAGTTTTTTAATTAGTAGAAAAATTTAAAAGTTAGTCGAAATGTATTGTCGAACATAACCTAACTATTTTTTTAGCGGAAAAATTTATTTGATTGTTTGGTAAACAAATTTTTTTAAGTAGTTTATAGCATTTTTTGAGACGCTATTTGAAGTAGTGTTTTTTAAAATCCTAACTTCCCTCTTCTAGCTTTTTATATCTGATTCTCTTTTTATACTTAAAATATTTATTCAATTTTCTTATTATCCTTTTTAAATATGTCATTTATGTTATTTTACATTTTACATCTACTTCAACAACTAATTTTATTGCATATTTATAATTTAATAAATTAACTTTTCAACTAACAACTAATTTTTAAAAACCCTGGATATTATCTTATCAAATCAACCTATTAATTAGAGAGTAACTTATAAAGGCTTGTGAAAGACACTTACTATTGCTACATACCTAACTTGAAAAAAGGAACAAAGTATAAATTCATTAATTATATTCATGTAAATGAGAATGTCATTTCATTTTATAATTCATAATTTATATATTTTATGATATGATATTGTTCTTATCAAGTTTAATATCTCTTGATTTGATTTGATCTCTCTTTCTCCTCTTCAGTATATGGGCTCCTTTTCTGATAATAGGATGCGTATTTAAAAAGCGACTCTAACGTTCAAATTAATATGTGAGTTAAGAACGTAATAAGAATAAAATGTTACTTGTCTTCTTCTAGTGACTCCTCCTATAGAAGTTGTAAGGTCGAACTCGGACCTAATACTAGGTCATGGAGATCAATTATTACCATGACCAAGCTCTCGTGGACCTGGTGGGATACATACATGATTTTTTTTTTCTTAACAGAGATCATTATCAACATAAAACAGTTATATATAAATTCCTTAAACATTATCCTTTTTTTTTACAGTCGCTTTAACATTGTCCTAGAGACAAATCATATTGAATATATTATCAGACCTTTTCCAGCAATTTGACAACAGGATATACTTTGAACAGCTAATCTTATGTTGCATTAATTTCCCTTGTTATATAGTACTGTAGTATTTTAGGACGTTAAAAAAGGGTATCGGTATATACCATAAAATGGTTGTAGATAAACTTGCACAAATGTCTATCCCTGACTCTGATCTGAGCTGTTAGGGTGGAATACCAGTCACTAGCTGCCCTACTTGACGTAACGTAATGTTTAAGAAATACAGTACAACTTTTTAACAAAAATAAAATAAAAAATACAACTGGGAAGCACAACTTCATGTGAGAATCACAAGTCACAACATTAATCAGCTGGCATTATATTGAATCTCTGTCAGCCACCAGATTTGGCTTCCCCGTAAGCAAGCTCATCATCACATTAATCACGACACCTAGGAGTACTTGTACATTGGAGGGGATAGATAGATTGAATTGATTTTGAGTAGAAAACTTTTTTAATCTAAATTTATCTTTTTTCTTATTTTATTATCTAATTGATATTTTTTATAATTCAAAGTGGCCAATTCAATTAAGATCTTAAAAAAATGGCCAATCCAGTTCAATTTTCAGTTTTTTATTTAATCTTTTAAGAATCACTAAATAAACCTTGTAATACATATATAATAAGTATTAAATATCTCGTCTAATTAGTAAATTGTTGCAACTTGCAAGCCTAAAAGTAATATATACCCAATGCATGACTTTAATTAATATATATTAATGTCAAGCAATTGCTTTTAATTAGTACTGTTAATTTAAAATTTAATTTTTAAGGAAACCTTTTCTTGAATGGTAAAATTTATTTTAGAGTAAATTAAACTCGTATCCCCTGTATTTTGATCAAATTTTACCCATTATTCCTCATTTTTTGTACATTACTTTTACCCCGTTAACATCGTTAACTAAAGTCAATTGAAATGTGTGAGCAAATAAAATTGTCTTTACATTTTAATTGTAAAACTCAAATTATCTCCTCCTAATTAGTTTCAGAATTTAGGATTCACATTTCTTTTTTCTTCACCATTTACTGTTCATCTTCCTCTTGTTGGCGAGTTCTTCTTAAGTGTCTAGGGGGTGCGAGTTCCTCTTTCGCTCACGACATTCGTTCAATTCCTCTTCATCGTTCGCGAGTTATTCACAGTTCCTGTTCAACTACAGAATAGTTGGGTTCATATCTAACAAAAAGTTGGGTTTACGTCCAATTACAGAAAAAAATAAAAGTCTTAAAATATTTTCAGATTGAGAGGAAGAAGATAAAGTATTTTAGATATAAAATTTCATTAAAAGTCATGTGACCAGCGTGTGCCTATTTTTCTGTTAGATTATTAAACGGTGTTAGAAAGGAGGGTGTCTAAGTGTGATGTGAACTAAACAATTAAGGGATTTTTTGTAAAGTAAAAAAGGGGGAGGTATCAGGTGAAATTTGAGCAAAACACATAAGGTGCCAGTATAATTTACTCTTTATTTGAATTTGTTGCAGATGACAAATATTTTGTCCGTATATTTATAATTCAAAATCTAATTGGAAAATTCAACAAAATCAAACAAGAAAATAATTTTAAACCATATTAATTAGTTTTACTGTTAATTTATTTCTACTCAAATTTTCAAATTTTATATTTATGTTCACAGGTATTGGTTAAATTATTTTAAACCATATTCTATTTAAACATCATCAACTAAAACATCAAATTTCACTTTAAAAAAACTTATTCAAATTTTAATATCACTATTTCGCATATTACGAAATCTTTTAAATGATACGTAGTATAAATTTTTCACCGTGTTTATTCTAAATCATAACTCATCTCAAAATTCAGTATAAAATCTCTAATATTTTTATTGAAAATAATAAATTTAAAATATTAGGTAGAAGAAATTTGACAATTAGTAAAAAACAAGTTTATTAGTACTTGAGAATTTAATTTACTAAAAATTAGAAAGCGACAATTAAGAGTATAAGCACACACGACGAAAAGTATAATTAAACTTTTGTACTATAGAATTCCAACTCAAATTGAGAAGGAAGAGTTTAATATCAAGTGGTTCACTAACAAGTAACAACGTATGCGAACAAGAAAGAATTCATGAGTTCTGCATCCAATGAATTAGAGTGTATATTAACTAACGCGTACTTAATGAAAAATTCAAAAAAAGACAACTGTTGGGAAGTTTTTCTAGTCAAAAGATTTTATTTGAGAAATTAATCTTACAATAATAATATCCCAAGAAATGCTCTGGTCAAAGATAACAATAATAAATAGCAAATCGTTACTCAAACTGACTGAGAGAAGAAAGAGTTTAATATCAAGTGGGTGACTCATAATTTGTTGTATTTAATATTTTTTTATTGATAAATGTTAATTATTTATTTGTTGTTATATTTAATATTGATTAAAAAATTTAAATATTGAGTAAATATAATTTAAATAGTTGGTTTATTAGAAGAAAATTGGCATTGATTTCATTTGATTCAATCATGTTTATTTGTAAATAGAGGAGTTGGGTAGAGTAGTCTTCGAAGTAAATAGACATAGACTTATGAAATACTAATTTTTATAATGACATGCGGTTTATAGGTCATAGGTTAGCTCATTGACAGAGACGGACGGACTTTTGAGGGAGGAGGGCTTGGCCCTCCCTGATTTTTTCCTAAACTAAATAGGTTATTATTTAATTATTTTAAAGAAATCTGATGTTTTAATCAATAAAAATAATAATTTGGAACTGAATAATATATTTATTTAAATTTAAATTAATGTATAATTAATTTTTATCTCTTAACTTTTTTATTTAAAAAATCAAATAGTAATATTTTTTTAAAAATCTCAATGTTATATTTTTATCAAATTTTAGTTATTATATAATAAGTTATTATCTACTAAAATTTTAAAATTATAAATAAATACTAATTTTATTTAAATATTATATTTCATTAAAATTTAGTTGTTATGTAATTTAAAATTTTAATCAATAGTAATTCAAGAAAAAAATTATTTTCAACTTTGTTAGTATTTAATTATTAAACACTATTTTTTTTTATTGAAAGAGTTTTTGTTTTTCAAATCTCATATAAAACAAGTGTTATCATTGAATTTCATTTATTAAAGATAGAATATATAACTGAAAACACTCTTATTATATAAGTTAGTTTTTGAGATTAAATTAGTTTCAAATCTACATTTTAAGATGATCAGAGTTTATCATAAATCTATTAAAAAGACTATCTACCATGTCATTCATGTCTCAAGTTCAAAAGTGTTGAACATGAAGAGACGTATTATGAAAAATCAAAGTTCTACATTGATTAGAAATAAAGTATATATATATATATATATATATATATATATATAAGTAAGGACAATCATTATCTTATGAGCTAACTTTTAGAACTAGATTAGACCACAATGGTAATATTTGTAGTCACTAGTTGTAACATTGACAAGGAAAAAATATATTTAGTTAATGTTTTAGTGAAATGACTATACTTCAACACTTCATGATGATAATTTTTATTGACTATTTGTTGGTATATATTGAAAAAAAATGTTAAAAACTTAATATAAATTTAATTATTGATTATTTTTGTGACATAAGAAAAAAATTATGTTTTGATTGATTATTAATGTAATTTAACATATTAAAATATTTAATTATAAATATATATTGTACAAAATTGATTTTAAGTTTAAATAAATTTATTTTGTGTGGTTGATCCTTGGTATTTTAGTCTAGGTCCGTCCCTGCTGATGGGCCTAAATAAAAATATTCAAAATCTTAAAAAGCTACAAATATAATATTCCATAAAATATTAAAATCTTAAAAGATATATATATATATATATATATATATATTAAACAGTAGTAACTATGAATTAACTTTGAGAAATGTTATTTGTTCAATAAATTTTACAACAATAAAAGAGAAGTGAAATATGAGATGGTAATTAATATTGCAATAATAATTCCTAAAAAACTATAATAATAATAATAATAATAATAATAATAATAATAATAATAATAATAATAATAATAATAATAATAAAACATAAGTTCTTTAATATTAATACAACAATATTAATCTTTAATTAAGAAAGAAAATAAATGTATTAAAATACGTCTAAATTGGTACCAAATACCAATGTCACGTCACCTTGATAATGAAAAGGAGTAAAATCATGAAGCAATATTTACCCAAAATAATTATAGAAAAGAAAGGGCAATCCCAAAACATGCTCATATCTTGAGTTTTGTTGTGTATTGGTTTGGAGATGGTGACATATAGATAGACTGCAACCTGCCAACAAAATAATGGAAGTGTTAATGTTGGTGATGGTGCGCACTGTCATACTTATTCTATATGCTTTGCATCTGATTAGCGTCGTGGTAACATGTCTATTTACATTCTTTATTAATAAATCTATTACAAAAATCAAATTTAACAAGAATTAGTTACTGAAAGTAACTTAAGTAATAAAACAAAGAAAAATGCAAACATAAGAAAAAGTGAAGATCATTATTTATTTTTTCAGAAGAGAAGTGAAGATCATTAAAAAATATATAATTTGTTTTACTTATTTTATTTATTATAAAATAATAATATTTTCTAATTATATCTCTCAGTTTTAGTATTTTGCGTATAACATATGAAGTATGACAAGTAAAATTAAATAATTATATTACTTAGGATTAAGGTCAAAAATGGAAAGTTGAGTAAAAAAAATACTATGCATTAAATACATCCTAAAATACTAGTTTTGATTATAGAATAACACTAAAAAGCATTTAAAAGACCGGACATTAGTTTCAGGAAAAAAATAGTTTCATCCAAAATTTTAAAGATTTTTTTAGGGTTCATTATTTTTCATTGTAGCATAAATTTCCCATAAATAATAATTTCACAGACATTTTTTTGGAATCACCATATTATTGATATAAAATTATGATTAATTTTATCGATAACTAATATCTATCATAAAACTTTACTAACGATTTTTAATAAAGTTAATTTAACTAGATACAACTACATTTTTTTTTTTATTCACAGGACTCTACCTAAACCAATAACATACTGGTACAAATTGATTCACCGTGTTACCTCTATTTTCAGGATCCCGTTGAATTATTTAATTTATTTTTATAAAAAAAAAAATATAAAAACTCATGTTTAAAATTTATGAATAGATAAGATAAATTCACATCTCGATCTCTCATGTTAGATTTTACCGAAGATCATTCTCCCTATTTATGATAATTAGTAGGCAAGACGCATAAAAATTTAAATAATTGGGGTTGCATATAAATATTAAAAAAATTAACATGTATCTGCCCTCAATATTACTAATGATACAAGATAAAGATGGACTGTAAATTAAATGAATTATTTTTATAACTTATCAATGTCACATTGTCTATTTAACGGAGACTTATTCAGGAACAGAACATAAAAGGTAAATTTCAGATCTGGCTTATGCCCCCATTCATTATATAAGTTTGCTGGAACCAACTTGTGACAAGTATATACGATTAAATGATGCAAAAGCAATTTGTGACATCAACTTGGAGTAAATGACAAACAGTTTTTTATTTGTCGACTTCAATTTCAATTTCATGGCTGATTGGCGCTGTCATTATTAGAGAACTCTTGTTTATTGCAAGAAATGGGAATTGTAAATTAAGACCATATAATTCTACATAAATCGATAAAGATTAAAAGGGATGATAATTTTGTAAGAAAAAAAAAACTTATTTAAGTGATCAAGATTCGCGTGATTACTAACTTTTAATCTTGATCAAAATTCAAATTTATAGTTCTCATTTCTCACAATAAACCAGTATTCTCACTAGATATATCATATGTAAACAAGAACCATTATAAAAAGAATTAGTTAAATGTCATAAGCAAACTTAACTCTCTAAAACTTTAATCCAATAACCAAAGTTAGTATTTTCTTAACTACGAAAAAGAGATGATAATCTGTGCTTAAATATCGTCAAATTATTTAATTTATATGGAAGATTCAATTTCCTCTGAGTTCAGGGCAATTTCATTTGAGTCTTCATCTGGCCCCAACTGTGCAGAAACACCATCTATGGCAGAGTTCAACTGCGCTATTTTCTCAGTTAGCACCTTGCGAGTTCTCTGTTTTCATCACAGCAGAAGATAACATGAATTTCATCATATTAATTTGTATGACAAGCTCATATCCACAGTGAATAAAAAAACTACACTTACTTATGGCTAATGAAAAAATCATACATTCTAAATTCAAAATAAAAATCCCTCAAAATCAAACGCAACATTTTACTTCCTGAATAATACAGTTTTCTCTGTGACCAATGACGGCAATGAGAACCAAATCTAAGTCCTCATGCATCTACTCCAACTCCCCACCACTAGGCTGACCCTAGTGAATTAGATTTTACTTAACAATTTAGTTACATTAACAATGAATTTAGCTTATTATATTGTACTTTTTATATGTAATTGTGATCGTTTTGCAAATATTTACTTATGTGTAAGTATTGTAAATTTTCTGAATTCACTACTCGTCATTGACTTCCATTGTTGGACAAACTCATTGATAGGAATAGCAGTTGCCAGTTCCTATCACTCATTAAGTTATACTATGCAACAATTTTTGGTTATGTTTTCTTTTGTCTTTTTCTATGAGGAAGGAAGAAGGGAAGGAGTTGGGGGGGGGGGGGGGGGGGGGGGGGGGGGGGGGGGGGGGGGGGGGAGGGGGTGAATTTCACATACTAAACATAAGCACCAGTTCTTCCTCTTTCACAAACATTCAGACACACTCCATGAGCATGGTTTCAACTTTCAAGTAAATAGTAACTGCAGGAAAATTTCCTGACCTCCAGAGCTTTTTCTTCATCATACATGAACTTTGGAAGTTTCCTCATTAAGTCTTTACTGTCTGCTCCAGCTAGTGCCCTGCTTATCTGCAAAGTGATAACATAGAAGTCAAAGATAATCTATTTTCTGACCTTTAAACTCATTAAACAATCTTTCAAGTCAAAACAACATATAAAAAACAGTTCCATCTACAAAAAATTGTCGTTCATAAACTTGAAAGAAAAAGGTTTAAAAACTAGTAAATTCATCCATACAGCTCTTTCTTTTCAAGCATGGGAAAACAAACCTAACACAGCAGTTGTTGAAAAACAACATAGATGCGTAATTCCAAAGAGAGCCAACATAAATAGAACCAAATCAATGCAGATGTGCCAATAAAAATGAAGGAAATCACATTGAAATTTGATGCATATGTACATAATGAGGGGAATTATCTCTCAACTTTATAAGAGTAAGGTGATGGAAATGAATTAAGATTAGATTCACATCAGATTTAAGCAAAACTAAAGTTTGACCAAAGTGAAGTAAGTCTATTCTTCAAAAGTTAAGGAGACAATATTCCACAATATGGGTAATGAGACACCTGTAAATGATAATAAATTGAAGAAACAAGACACCTTCTGCCCAGCCACATGAAAAGGAAAATGTTAAAATGGACAGTTGGTTCTGTAGACATACCTGAGGTGCATATAGACAACCCAATGCTCCAACAATTAGTCCTCCCAATACAAAACCACCAACAAAACCACTTCCATTACTTGCTCTTCCACCATCACCACTGTTCTAGCAGAGAGATAGAAACACTATAAAGTTAACATAATCCCAAAAGGTATACCAACCTGTTAAAACTATGGTTGTGCCAATATTTTAGACAAGCAAATGAGTTAAATGTAAGATACAATCGACAATAAACAACAATATTTAATTAGAAACACAAAATGAAACAAGAACAAGAATAGCTGGAGGGTTATAATACTAGTTGTAGCCAAACCATATTCTAGGCTTATATACTAAACAGTCATGGTACCCCCCCCCCCCCCCCAACAAAAAAAAAAAAAAAGATGCACCAGAAAGTTCTGTCCTCCTACCCTGCTCGAATAACAAGTGGCTGGTTACGTGTTGCTTTAGCCCTTAAAGAGGAACCTGCAAAGCGTTCACTGGAGCTGATTTTCAAGAAGCATTTGTCCATCGGCTTCAATGAGGAACCTGACAATAATTTGAATATAAGAATTGCGGGAAAATCACTAGATAGGAGGTGTTTGATATGTATAGCTTTAACAAGATACCATTCACAATTACAGTAGCAAGGATCAAACACCATGCATTATTCCCATGAATTTAGCACAAAGATGTTTTCATCAAGTTATTTGCCACTTGCCAGTAGTACAGATATAAAAATCCCAAATACTTGGAAAGAGAAAAAGGCCCACTCAAATACCTTGCCCAAGACTACATCTCCTGGCATCAAGATTGTGTGGCTCCAAAATTAGATTTACATGTATACTAACTTCTAAATAAACCAGAGCAAATATATAATTTAATCCTTCAAAGATGTTACATTACTCGTATTGTTTTGGTCTTTGAAGATTTTCGTCTATACAAATAGGTCATGAAAGTGTTGGCTTGCTAACAAGTTCACTCTACCAATGTAATTAACTTGCTAATAAGTTCATCTCTTTGGGAATCAATTTGCATAGACAGAAACTTTTGGAGACAAAAAAAAAAAAAAAAAAAACAACTACGGGAAACGTAACATCTTTTGGGGCCCAAAATTCTATACTTTTTCTCTAAATCAAAACATAGAAAAAGACGGCAGCAAGTATGTATGAAGAATCAAGTATCACATCCTCCTCAAAATGAAACAGAGAAATATATGTTGGGTATGATATAGTTGGTTGGATTAAAAATGGCAATGCATATACGCATACACAACAATCAAGTTTAGCTCAAATTCTCATCTTCCACCAGTTCATTTCTACCCCCAACCAAACATGGCCTAAGGGAAGTGGCTTATTCTCTGAACACAATTCAACCAAATGTCAGTCTAATCAAGCTTCCCCATTATCTAGGAACCAAACACCAAAGTCACACACAACTAAAACAATTCCATTTTTTTTCAATTTTCCTTTGGTCCCCCAAAAAAGGGATTTTTATAATATCCGAGAATTACAAATACACAAGCACAAAAAAATAAAAGCTGCAAACTTGATATACGGAACGACAAAAGAACGGAAAATACAATGTAAGGAACAGCAATGAATGGTGCAAAAAAATTGAAAGAAAAAAAGGGAACAGTTTTTCACTTTAGAGTGGTGCCCTTTCGGGCAATGGCAATGATGATAGTGATGGAAGTAATCACCTGAGAGAAAGTGGGTATTGGGATTCTTCGGCGTAGCGATGAAGCTTGATAGAGTAGCCATTTCTACAAAGTGTAGCTGATACTGAAACTGAACTGTGTGTGATTTTCTTTCTTCCTCGTAGAAAACGAAAAAGAACAAAAACAACTGTATCCTGCTTCTCGTTTTGCTCTTCGATAATATCGATTAGATCTCGTTTTAGTTTCGTTATTAACAAGACCAGTACCGTGCATTTCACTTGAAGTTGGTCTCGTTTCTTTTCGGCGCGGCCCATTAATTTATGGGCTACTTGTATCTTTTGCCTTGTATTTAGATTTATATTTCAAATTTTATGAAAATTAAGAAAATACTCAAACAATATTCAAAGCATTTATCAAGTTTTAATGACACAATTGATTCTTCTTTTTGGTTTAATTCTCGTAGTTTCTATATAGATTGCTTTGACGAATCTCAACTTGTAATATTTTAAGTAATCAGCGTGAGTTAGTTTAATTCTCATCATTTTCAAGTGTTATGATTATCACGTCTTCCTTGTCTTTGTCCAGATCATTAGATTATAGTCTCATCCGGAATACTAGGCCGCAAAATACTCCCCATTTATATAAAGAATGAGAAATGGAAGGAATATATTCTCTTAATATACTTTTTTAAAAACACTTCTTATATATACCAGTTAAAATTCATTGAAAAACGCAAAATTTATACTTTCTGACATGTTATTTAATGAACCTTTTTATGATTTTACAGTTTTTAATAACTTTTAAGTAAAAAAAAATTATCATAAATAATATGTTAAATTGTGTGTTGCAATGACACCTAATAAAGAATTATAACCAGTTAATCCATTGCTTCTCCCTCACGGCACACTTTTAGCTCTCATTTGGTGAAGTTTGTATCTGTATATTACCGAAGCTGAAGGGAAATTAACTCTCAATCTTATGAGAGAGAGTTGAAACGTAAATTCAAATAGTGTTGGGTTACAGTTAGCTTTGCCCGAGGATCCGACATTACATTTATGGCAGCACTTGGGCTTAATTAATTTCAGGGAAAATTAGGAAGGATGCTGTTCTATCATTTGGCTTGCGGTGGGTTGGTCACAATGGCTATACCGTAATGATATTGTTATTAACCAAGCAAATGTGGGAGAATAAAACCTGTGGTGACCTAATTAATGAAGGTGAGAGCGTGCTGTTGGCTGAAAGGAGTGAGGTTTTTCACCATTAAGGAGTAATTTTTTTTTTAATTATCAAGTGGGGATAATTTAAAAAAAAATTGTCATTTGGAGATAAATCGTGTCACGTGGCATGACTTCATACTCACAAGTCATCACGTGACATGACTCTTTTAAAAAAAATGTACTCTAAAGTATTAAATGTGGTAACGATTTTAAAGTTGTACTCACATTTACAACTTCTAAACTATGTTTCTTTTTTATTTGTGATCACAAACAATATTCTGTCGCAAAATATATTAGCGACTGAAATTAGCATATTATAGAAAAAAAAAAAAAAAAAAAACACAGCTCAGAAGTCGTAAATGTGATTACAAATTTAAAGTCGTAACCACATTTACGATTTATGAGTACAAATTTTTTTTCTAAAAAATATTAAAAAAAATAGTCGTGCCACTTTATACAACTTTAAACTCATAAGTTGTGCCATGTGGCATGATTATCCCTAATCCGTAATTTTTTTAAAAACTACTTCCCATGTAGTAACTAAACAAAAAATTGTCTCTTAATGGTGAAAAAACCGAAAAGTGAAGGGCTTCAATTCTTCATTTTATAATTGGCAGTATATGCAACCAGTAATTTGTTTGATGGCATTATAAATTGTAATTGTTGGGTAAAAGGGGTGGGGGAGAAAACGTGGTATAAACTGCAAAACTTTATAGGGTGGTATTAGAGAGAGGTCTGATAGCTGTAATATTCTCAGATTGTCTGCTTGTGTTTTCTTCTTTTGAATTCTACTGCTACTTTTTTCCTTGGGTCTTTCTGGTACCCTTTTATAAAATCTTTTTCTTAGAATCTAATCATCGCACGAAATGTAAGAATTGACAGAGAGTGGCACTATCAATTTTTTATTTACTACAGATGTGAAATTTTGTCCATTTTAATTTATCATCAATTAAAAATTATTATTTCAAGATACACTTTAATAACGATGTATTTTCTTGTAATATATATAATCAATTTTCTTTCTTAATTTTTCTTTTTAAATTTTATTTTAAGAGAATAAATATCATACTACAAACTTTTATGTAAATTTATGTTATGGAATACTAATTATAAAGTAATCAATAATTATACACTGTAGCCGCTAATATTCTTTTTTTTGTTGTTGTGTGAATACCAACAATATTCCTCCATTTCAATTTTAAAATATGTTGTATGTTATCTGTAAACTTATTTTTGAGATAAAAAAAATTCAAACATGAATGATTGCATTTTAACTTAATTTTATAAAATCAAAATCACCCTATGTCAAAATATACAAATGCTTACCCAAATATACACGTGTTTCTCTTCTGGAGATCCACGACAAAGGATAATGGCATGAACATGATCAGATATTCACGCTGACAGCAACGTGGGAGAAAAAGCATATGCTACGAGCAACTTTAGTCCCAGCAAAAATGGTTAATGGTTATTGAAAATGATGGTTGTTGATTTATATATATATATATATATATTAACATCCATGGTTGTCAGAATATGTAACAAATATACATTTCTTTTTTGCATGAAGTCTTAATTAAGTTATTTTTCTACAAAATGGGAATATTAGTTATTTTCATACTCTAAAATTCTAAATTTAATGTGCGTACTGCAAAATTCAATATAAATCTGAGTTTCCAATTAAGTCCGATTCCAGATGTGGCAAAGAGTTAAGTATTTTGAAATTGCATGTAGGCATCATTTTATGGTTGTTTATCATAGACTTAAATGTATTTGAGATTTTTGAAATATGTTCAATTTTTATAATTGATTTTTGAAAAAAAATATATTTTATTCTCTAAAACCTCAAAAGTTTTGTAGAAGATTTTTATTATTAATCTTCGTCCAAAACGTAATAATGTATTTGTTAGTAGAACAAATCAACAATACACGTGCATAGCCACATCAGAGATGTCAGAGGCGACGAAGGTTCTGGAACATGTAATGGAAGGGTCAGGAAAATAGGAGATTTGCTTCGCAGCTTCTTCTTCTCTATCGACAACAACCACTTCTTTTTTTTTTTTTTAAGGCAGGTGCAATTGTTGTAGGGGGAGGGGGAGGACGTGATTATAAATAGGCATGGCAACGGAACAGTCGGGGGGCGATTTTTGTTTATACCGCCTTCGCCCCCGCCTCTCAAAATACTTTAAAATTAATTTATAATTTATAATTTAAAATACTTTCATTTATAATTTAAAATTAATTTTCCATTAACATTTAAATAATAAGTAAAAAAAGAATTCCAAGGCACAACCTGTCTACTAATTAGAATATTAAAGTCATGGTCAAAACACTAAAAATAAGTCAATTTACTCTTATACAGATGACTGACTAATTGACTATATCTCGGGGAGAAGGAGTAAGGAAAATGAATGGTAATGGAGAGTGGAGAGTATTCGGCTATTCCCATAATCATGATTGCATTTGCATGATAAGGACCTAGTGTCTTCTACAACTACGGTTATTTATAGGTAATCAAATCGTGGAAATATCTTGTTCCCATGCCAACATGGGTGGAACTACGTCGGGCTGTTGTAAGAGGTCTATCACGCAATTTATTTAAGGGCAGATTATAGTTCTATTAAGTCTGATGAATTGATCTGTTTAATAATAATACATGATAATAAAAATATTATTATTATTAATATGATATAATATTATAATTATTTTAATAATTTAATGATTTGAATCATTTTAGTTAATGTTTGAAATCTATTAATTCGTATAAATAAACTGTTGATAAATAACATACCAGACTAAGTAAGTCCGGTCCAACCTAATCCATTACGACCCCTACATTCCAATTTTCAAATTTCTATGGTTCGACGTGCTATACTTGACTAGTAGGTGAGAATTGAGACAATGCCCGGTTCAGTATTCTATTTCTATACGTCAAAAGCATTTGGACCATAGGAACTTAATTGCTTTTTCTTTATTACGGGTTTGAAATGTGGAACACATAGCGTGAAATCACTAATATCAGATAAGTTTAACACCCTAGATGTTCAGGGTCTCTTTCCTATAAATAGTTAAATATACACTGAATTTATACATTTTATTTATTTATTTTCTCTCTTAAAGTAGTATTTTTCTTTGTCTCTTCTTTTAATGAAATTTATTATTTCATACTAGTTGACAGAGACACTTCATACTTCTATCAGTAATTTTAAAAAATAAAATAAAAAACAGTTGAAGAGAATAATAATATTAATTATATTTTGAAGGTTTGTGAAGAAAATAAAAACAATTATATATATTAAACTATAATTTAAGATAAGAAATGTATACATCAAAAGAGTTAATTATTTTTATTAATAGTTATAGACGAGAAAGCTTTGGAAGAGAAGTTGTTATAAAAAATAATTATTGTCTTTGATAAAACGCTATTAAACATATATTAATGAAATTTGAGACGTGTCATTAAATTTTCATTTTTTTGTTATTGACGGTAAATTTTGCATATGTTTTCGCCAACAATTATAATCCCATAAAAATTTGAGAAACGGGAAATTCTTCTTTTGGAAGTCCTATATCCTCTGGATAGATCATTCATCATGTATCAATGTGTTAAATTTTTAATGATCAGTTCAATACAAAATATATGATTTTAAGTATAATCGAACAAATTAATAATATGTATAAATAAAAAAGAAGAAAAAGATGTTATAGAAAGTGACATAGAAAGACGAAAGTGTTGTGGGAAGAGAAAAATGTCATTGAAAGGAGAATAAGAAATCAAAAGAGTTTACTCTACTAAAGAAAAAAAAAATTACTGAGAATATTGTATCCATCCATGTGTGAGCGTTGTAGAGACTTAAGATATGAATGTTTCCAAGTTGCAACACTTCTATATCTATAACATACAAATTATAACTATTCATAATTATTATAAATATTTCCTAAATCTTCATCGTCGATGATTTTAGTCTTTAATCTCAACTATTGATAACTTTATTTTTAATCTTTATTGTCGATGGTTTTGATCTTCAATTTTTACCATTTATAATTTTATTTTCACTCTTCATCGTCAATGATATTTATCTTTGATCTTCACCATTAATATCTAATCTTTGTCTTTTGATAATCAAAATATCAAAAGATTAGTTTTTAATAAATAAAAAAAAAGATGGTATTAACATTTATACTCATAGGAGTGTATACAAATAGTCATCGAGTATATTTCCCCAACCATTTTCCCAGTCGGTGATACTATGCTTCATATATAATTATCAAACAAACTGTGAAATATGAAATCAGGACAAATGATTCTTCAGCGTTTTTGGACGTTTGGAGTATCGGTTTGCGCAAGAGATTCAACTCGTATGTTTCCCACTCCCTCAACAGGAATTATTGGACTTTAATTTATTGTTTTTAATCAGAATTTTTAAGTTGTTTTAATCAATATTCTCAAGGGTATACCTGAAAAAAGGCTGTAGAATTGATGATAAAAAAATGAAAGCGGGAAATAAAATTGTAATGTTGTCTCAATATTAATTTTAAAATAATTAATTTTGGTCCATTTGTTTATATATTATTATTTTTTAAAATAATTCTGGTTAAACATTGTTTTTTTAATAATAACTAGATAATTTTTTTTAAGTCAAAACTAAAAGAATAATTTTTTTAATTTTTTAGAAGTTAAGAATAAATTCTAGAAAAATAATATAAACTAAAGTTGTATGTTAAGTTTTTTTATATAAAAAATTCATCTCATTGCACCTTTTAATTAATTAGTTAAATAAAATCAATTAATAAAAATGAATAAAATTGACCGGTTTAGTACATAGTTTTGATTCAAATGATAAGTATTACTCATTATCATGTCTTATATATTTTCAAGGGAAAAATTCATACATGAAAAAATAATTTGTTTTTCACACACGGTTGGTATAAAAGTTTCCACATTGTCAAATAATTAAAATTCAAATATAACTTGTAAATTAATTATTAAAAATTAACAATTTCATCATACATAAAAAATTTATAATTAAATAATTATTATTAGCTTCCTTATTTGTTGACGTAATATACAAATTTAGGGTCAAAACTAAGGATGGTAATTAGTTCATAGTTGTCAACAAAAAAATATTGATAATAAATAATGTACGTAGTTACTTATAAATCAAACATATTTGAGTTCGTGTTGAAATTATTTACTAATTTTTGTGAGAGAGTACGAGTATTACAATATTAATTTGTATGAAAAAAGACGC
>PYAF01001476.1:692725-705778 GCA_007407185.1 Glycine tomentella | reverse complement strand
CTGATATAATTTATTGGATCTTGCTAGATAAAAAAATAAATGAAGAAAAATTATATGGAAAATTATGTGAGGCGTATTTAAATATCATAAGAGATCACATTTTTTATGTTTCTCAATAAAATATTTTTTCTTTTATTTTTTAACCAGTGTACTTAATTCTTAGGATACTGGTTAATACTTATACTAAAAGATGTTAAAATAGAAAAAATGAGATTAACCAATTATCTTTACAACTCTGTGAATGAAATTTGAGCATAAAACTTGATGTAAGTTATCCAACACTTTCTGACTAAGCCGACCGGTTTAAAGATAAGGCATATATGATGAAGGTTAGGTTTTAATAAAAATTTCATACCTAATTTTAATTAGACTTTTTATAATAGCAAAAGGTATATTATTAAGATATATAAGGGGCATTCAGATCTAACTACGATAAATGCAGTTTCAACAGAGTGTAACAACTTCGATTGATGCGAGATATTGGATCCATACACCGTCAAGAATATAGTATAAATTTTAAAGTATTCGATTTCAAAGAGAAACAATGTCATGAGTGAGTCTTTAAATATAAGTTCCATAAATTTATCCATATATAAGCCACCAACTAAAATATCATTGAGTTTTTCATCACTTAACATGTTTGAAACAACTTTGTCAACGTACATATCAATGTTTTTCAAGTCAAAATGAAAAATAAGGAAAATGTTACTCCTAATACTAATTGTGTGTCCAACTTAAATTACATCCCATCGACGAATAATGTAATTCCAAACACACACTAGATAAACCAAGTAACAAAGTGCATATGATGAATTGATGGAAAAAGAATAAATCACCAATTTGGCAATTTGGTCTTTGAAGTATTATATTGTTTTCCTAAATAGTCTTTAAAGTATTAAAATTATATAAGTATTCTTAAAATATTAAAAATTGCTATATAATCCCTCAACTTCAAGTATTGAAAAATCCTTTAAATTAATCTCAAAATGTCAATAAAACACATCAATTCAAGAATTAAATTGATGGATATTGAATACTACTGTAGGTACTTATTATGTAATTTTGTTAATTTAAGAACTATTTAAGAGAAAGGGTGATACTTCACAAACTAAATTGATAGTTTATTTGATGAAATAATATCTATTAAATTTGATTCCTAACTGAATTTAGGCTTAACGTAAAAATTGACTATGAAGTATCAATTTAGTTTGTAAAGTATCACCTTAGGTTAGCTTAGAAAATTTTTGGCCTGCAATTACATAGTTCCAATTTAACCTTAGCTGATATTTTGTTTATTAACAATGGGTTGTCTTAAGCGCCCCTACCCCAACTTGAATTGACACCACTGCCATTAGATTTTTTTATTTTTTTTTTTGGTATGGCCACCACTACCATTAGATATAAATTATTATCGACATAAATAAATATTTGAATATAATATTTTTCTTAAATACATATATAAACATGAACATGCTAATACTATACTCTAACTCTATTAATTATCACCCTTACCTTAAAGTTTAGTGTCAACGGGGAGTTTAATATTAACCAAACTCAAACAGTGTCCGGAAAATATTTTGGCTAATCTATCTATTAAATATTAATTTTATCGCAAGATGTCATTAAATCTTTGGTTGTCCTTTAATGGTGGCATACCAATTTTTTCTTTTTGATTTATAATAATCTCGTATCCCCTCTTCTTTTTTCATAATCACAATTTTTTTTTACTCGTATCCCGTCGAGATCATGCTGCATTATTTAATTAGCATCTCCAAACCAATGAATATAGAACGTGTCAAAAAGAATACACTCAAAATTTATTTATTTCGGTGGACTAACGATTAATTAATTAAGTCAACCATTTACAACTTCTAATAAGTAATAACGGTAAGATTCTTGATGAATTTTTTTAATAAATAATAGAGTAACCTATATTTGTACTTCTTGCATTCTTTTTAAATTGTATTTGATATTTTTCTTTTTTTTATCATAAAAAAATTCCTTAATTATTTAATTCACATTACATCCAAACTTTCTCTCTCCTAAACACCTTTTAATAATGTTGATCATGTGACTTTAAATGGAAATTTATGTCTAAAATACCTTTATCTTCTTCCTCAAAATCACATTTTAGGTTTTACAAACTTTCATCTTCTTCAATAATCATTCTTCACTTACCACCACTATCTGCTTCTCCCTCTCCCACAGCAGCACTCTTCCTCCTTATAGTCATCTCCATCCACCAACATGGCGTTCAGGCATGTCCACTCTCGTGAGAGCAACCACCACAACTATAGTCACCACCACCACTGTAGCTATTGTCGCCTCTGCCATATCCACCTCCTCGTCTCTGTCGTAGCTTCAGCTACCATCATTGTTGTGTCTGGTTCTCGGACACTAACGTCAACAGGTTGTGACATTAACCGTTTTGATGTGTCCGTCAGAGTCAGTTCAAGGGAGAGAACTCAGATGAAATTTGAGAAAAAAACACATGGAATGCAAGTGTAATTTACTTCGAACAATTTTATTTATTTATATATTACAAGTTAAGTTAATTAATAACTCGATAAAAATAATGTATAAAAAAAGATATCAAAAGCAATTTGAAAAGAATATTGGACATACTAATACTAATGTAATTTACTCTAAATAATAATATTAGCAACAACCAATGGGCTACAGTCATGGTAACAAGGCAGAACACCTTATTTAAAAAATGTTATATAAACAAAAATTAAGGATCGAATATTTCTTTTTTTTATTTGAGAAATATATATATATATATATAATATTCGATCCTTAATATTTGTTTATATATAGAAAAACAGTTGAATCTCTTAAATAAATTTTGGTAAATTGGTCTTTAATTTAAGACAGAGATAAATATAAATTCAACAAAACATGTAATTTCTCTAATAAAAAGAAAGAAAAAATAAATTTTATTTCCTTAAAAAAAAAAAAAAAATTAATAATGCTGGCTGCAACAACAGGGAACCGGATATACAAGCCTGCGACTACTCCAAGCAGCACATTGGCTGTATGCACTTTCCTCTCCGATCTCCATACACCATTTTACGCAATTCACACCTTCCTTCCTTCGTTCTAAGCAACACTCTCAATTCGTATATAATAAAACCTCTTTCTTTATATTCTCTTCACGAGGAACACCGACACATAATTCCTACATAAAACTAAAACCTGTTTCTAAGTTCTAGTCTTTTATTTTTATTTTTTCCATGTACAGCTCAAAGTTCAGAAACCTGTTTTGTTCCGTGTTGTTTTCATGGCTCTATATTGGAGGTTTGGCCATGGCAGCTGATGAGAGTAGCAGCGGTTCCAGAGACCTGGACCAGACACCAACGTGGGCCGTTGCTGCTGTCTGCACTGTTTTCATCTTGGTATCCATAGCACTCGAAAAGAGCCTCCACAAAGTTGGGACGGTGTGTATGCAATTAACGAAACTCCGAACCTCTCTTTCTGTAGTTATTATTGTTTTCATTAACTCTCTGTTAGTGCTTTTCCCATTTAATTCAACTGTCTTTTCTACATCTCTTCCATTCATTCAGAAACAAAACGGTAGTTGCTGCTCTCAATTTATGTCCCCTTTAATTTAATTTGGAATATCTTTTTTTTTTCCTTGCTGAATTTTGCTCATTGGACCTACAGAGATTAATAGTTTACTGTTTGCTGTGACATTATGTGCCTTATCTTGTGTTCGTGGTTCTATTAAATTGCCTTTGTGAGAATTTTTCAAAACACCAATTTAAATTGAAAATTTGTTTTCTTCCTTAAAGTTGAATTGATTGATACAATTTAAAGAATAGTTTTTTCTTTCGTTCAAATTAAGAGTTGTATTATTCAATTATAATAATTCATGCAAGTTAGTTATAACAATTTTAAATTTAAGTTTTTATTGCTGTTTTTTTTTTTTTTTTTCCATAGGAGTGAGTTTTTTCCTTACCATTTTTCCGTTTTCCCTTGTTTTGAAATCCTGAGGAAGATTTGGAGAGTAAGTAGTATTTTATTAGAGTATCTTTTTGTTTGTTATTGAAATTCAGGCACAGAATTTGAAGTGTTAGTGTTAGAAATATAGGAGTATCAAGTTGAGGGGTTGTTGTGATCATGATGGGTGTTTATTGGAATTCTCTTGTGCATGTACTCTTTCCCTAACACGTTGAAATTTTCTTCAGTGGCTTGGACAAAAGCACAAGGCGGCTTTGCTCGAAGCTCTGGAAAAGGTCAAGGCTGGTAAGAAATTTAATAAGTCAAAGGCTCTTTTGGATCTATATTTGCATTAAGTAACCATTTCATTTGTCATATTTTAGTACTAGTATATTTTATTCATTCATTTTTTTTTCTTGCAGAGTTGATGATTTTAGGTTTCATTTCACTGCTTTTGACTTTCGGGCAGAGTTACATTGTCAGAATATGTATTCCTAAAAAACTCGCAGACAATATGTTACCATGTCCGTATAAGGAAGCCAAAAAGGCATCAGATAGTGAAGAGGAACATCGTAGGAAACTTTTGTCCTATGAACGTAGATATTTAGCTGATAATACTACTACGTTCAAATGCAGCAGGGAGGTATAATATAACTATGTTGACCTTTATTCAGTTGTTCTTTTTCATCTATTCTATGTTCTTTTTTGGAAACTGAATAGTGCCTTGAAGATTTTTTCTCACAGCTAAACTTATAAGTATAGGTAGTTGATGTAGTTTAATAGATTGGCAAATTGAAAACAATTGCTTATCAGGTTTGTTCTTTTATCAATTGCTGTAGAGAATAATAATCATTTTTACAGAGATTTACAATCTTTATTTACAGTTTTTTCTTATGCAGATCCTTTATAGTTACCACCTCTTCTGTATATTTATAATGATATTTTGATTTATTCTATTTATTTATGTAAGCACAATATAAACAATTTCTTTTCCACTGCCTGACTTTATTAACAATTTTATCTCCTAAGAATGGTTGCTTATATAATTGTTGGCGGTTACAGGGACATGAGCCACTTTTATCTGTCAATGGATTGCACCAGTTACACATCCTCATATTCTTCTTAGCAGTCATTCATGTGCTTTACAGTGCTATCACAATGATGCTTGGAAGACTAAAGGTCTGTTTGTTCTTCTATATTTTTGTAGACTAGCTCGTAGTGCTAGTAACACACTCTTTCTAACACACACTTCACTATTAGTTAAAATTTATTGAAATTGCAAAATTAGGATAGAGATTCATTAAATGAGATGTGAAACCTACCAAAATGTGTGATTTTAGATAAATTTGTGCTCAAAAGAGTATGTTAGAATGGGTGTTACTAACATTTATTAACATGTTTTCCATATCTGTGCAACTGCATATTAAGGATACACAACCTTATGCCTTTTTTTTTTTCTTGCTTTGGAAACGTTAGTCTAGAAGTACATTTTTGGTTGTGGTTAGATCTTTAGACGATGTGTCTTAAATTGATTAAATTTTGATGAAACTAAATTCGGTTTTAGTTCCAAACCTCAGAGTTTTATTTCTGCAGATACGTGGATGGAAGGCATGGGAGGCGGAGACTTCAACTCATAATTATGAGTTTGCCAATGGTATGGGTTCAAACAATGTATATTTTCTTCTTTTAGCGTAAAATTGCTATTTCTTCGGTTTTACTTGCAAGTTTAATTTTGGAAATACTATTAGTATTACATGAAACCTCATGCGTATATTTGTCACTTACTATTTGTGTGTGCATGCAGCTGCTTCAAGATTTAGGCTTACTCACGAAACATCATTTGTGAGAGCCCATACCAGGTTTTTGACAAGGATTCCCATCTTCTTCTACATTGTAAGATCCAGCTCGCTAATATCTAGTCTAATTTTGCTAAGTGGCAGACCCAGGATTTTGAGCATGGGGGGGCCCAATTCAAATTGATAGACAAAGAAACACAGGTCAAATATAATCTCACATATCCGCCCTAGAAATCCAGTGTGCTGCAGATGCTCCTGTTCCTCATTCCACCATAACTCCCAACTCTTGTTTGAAGGAACACCAATACCACCTCGAATACTTATCCACTTTTGCCAATCATCCCAGTCCTTAACTATCTTCTGCCATTCAAACCCTGATGGTTTTTTTTTATTTTTGGGGGGGCCCAGGCCCCACCAGGCCCCCGTGTGCGTCCGCCACTGTTGCTAACAAGATAGAGGGACCATGGTAGTTGGTAGACATGTAATGTTTATTAAAGAAACAAAAAGATTGTACTTTACTGGCATTAATTTGAGTTATAAATTGAACACTGATTAAAAAAATCAAATTGGCCAACTTTAGCAAATTTTGTATGTCAAAACTCAAATGTTCTTTACCTTCTATTTCTCATGCTTATTTTTAAAAGTGATGATGTAACAATTTTTTTTTTCTTCCCAATTTCAGCGCTGCTTCTTTAGACAGTTTTATAGGTCTGTAAATAAGACTGACTACTTGACTTTACGCAATGGGTTTATCACTGTGAGTGAACAATTCTTATAAAACAATATGTTCTTTTCATAGTGGATTTACCTTTCTTCTATATTGACAGTGAATTATGTATATATATAGGTCCACCTGGCTCCTGGAAGTAAATTTAATTTCCAAAAGTATATCAAAAGATCATTAGAAGATGACTTCAAGGTGGTTGTGGGAGTCAGGTAACACTAGTAACAACAGTAAAATGTTTATGCAACATTATATTAGTATTATGTAAGGTTTTTCCTTGTATATTTGAAATGTGTGCTAACTATGTTATTGACAGTCCTATCCTCTGGGCATCAGTTGTGGTTTACCTTCTCATCAATGTTAATGGTAAGAAGCAACTATGTTGTCTGGGGTGTCCTATGGAATTTGTTGATTTTGTAGTTGAAAATTCAACTAAAGTCATTAAATATAATTTTGCAGGATGGCGTATCACAATTTGGGCAGCCTTAATTCCTGTTGTCGTAAGCATTCTGTTCTCTGTATATATGAAATTCTCAAATTGGCTGTGATCTAGAATTGTAAGCCATTTGATTGGTTGCAGTTAATTTTGGCTGTTGGAACAAAACTTCAAGCTATATTGGCAAAGATGGCTCTTGAAATCACCGAAAGACATGCAGTTGTCCAAGGAATGCCTCTTGTCCAGGGCTCAGACAAATACTTTTGGTTTGGTCAACCACAGTTAGTTCTTCATCTTATCCATTTTGCTTTGTTCCAGGTATTCAATGGGTTTTCTTTTAGTAGAAACTAGTCAAATTACAAATGTTTTTGATACGGAATAGACAATTTATTAGTCATTACTTCTTAGATTTGTAGTTGAATGCAGCTTTACCTTGTCGCAAATGAACTTTTCTGAAGCATAACACTAATTATCTATAATGCTGAAAATAACTTGTCTGTCTGTTCAGGCAAATCATATTCATTTTTGATAAACATTAAACAGCTTAAAAGCAATGATCTTTTCATGTGGTTTGGATTTGCAAAATTTAAATCATTATGCAATTTGAGATAGTTTGATGGATATTCTATAAAAATATCTGAAGGATTTTTTTATTTTTATTTAAGGTTAGCAACTAACTGATTTTCTTACACTTGCAGAATGCGTTCCAAATAACATATATCTTGTGGATATGGGTAATGAAGTTTATAACACTATCTTTCTTGACTATTGCCAATGTGTTTTTATTGTCTATATTCCTGAATAATAAAAGAACAATTTCTTATTTGCAGTATTCTTTTGGGGTGAGAAACTGTTTCCGTACTGACTACAAGCTTGCAGTAGTAAAAGTAGCTCTAGGGTAAGCCTTCCTTCTGAAATTCCCTTGCTTGCCTAAGAATACATTTCGCATTTTAATTGGTGTCTTATGTTGTTTGTTGAGTCTATCCCTTTGCTTTTGAAAACAATGTTTAAAACTTAAGAGGGAGTCTTATAGACGCATCCATGATCCAACATTAGAATGATCGACGTCTCTGATAATATCATAAATTAATTTGATTAATTCTCACGGGGCTTTGCAGGATTTTGATGCTATGCCTCTGCAGCTATATCACCCTTCCATTATATGCTCTTGTAACTCAGGTATACCTTCACGTTTTTCTTTTCCTAGCATTCTGCTGAGACATTCTTGCAAGGTTTGATGATTTCATCAAATAATATATAATATATTGGGCTGGCATGAACTTAACCGAGACATATCACACACGAGTGTAGTGTGTTTACCCGAAACAGAGGGGTACACAGAAGAAATGACAGAGCTCCAATATAATTACCAATGCTACTAACGCTCCTTATGTTTTTTAAGCTATTTTAACCAAACCATTCAAATGAAATCTTGGTAACAATTTAATTGCGATGTTATTTCCAATATGTGATATGTCTTTAGTCTTTACTACCCCCTTTATTTTTTTCCTGTCTATTTTAAAAGATAACATATAAATCAGAAAATGTATTCTATTAAATGTTTTTAATATATAGCAAAGGGTGATATATGATTATATGTTAAAGTTTGTGCAACTATAGAGATCAAATGACTAGAAGTGAAGTTTGGACCAAATAATAGTCAATCTGTCAATGTTCTATTAAATGTTTTTGATATATAGTAGCATTGGATAAATTTTGTGTTAAGACCTTAAGTTACTCATTAATATTCTCATTTTTTAAACGTAATGTTATACAATTTATATTTGCAAGTTATAAACGTTTGAATTGGTCTAATTGGCGACTATGTGTCACTGCAAACACACACATACACGCAGATGGGTTCAAGAATGAAAACAGCAATATTTGACGAGCAAACAAAAAAGGCTCTGAAGAAATGGCACATGGCTGCGAAGAAGAAGCAGCAGGGAGGAGAAGTGACACTAGGAAAGTCGAGTGCACGAATCATGGATGGAAGCTCCATTGGTAATTCTTCAACAGTGCACTCCTCCTCTGGCCCCACACTACAACGTTTCAAAACTACCGGCCTCTCAACCCGCTCCTCCTCAACAACGTACGAGGATCAAGATCATGATCATGAATATGAATCCGATGATGTTGAGTTATCTCCGGTGTCGTCGCAAACAACTAGCTTCATTGTAAGAGTGGACCATGGCGACCAACAACAAGAAGCAGAAGAAGAACATAGACAACATAGTGAGGGAGAAACCAACAGTAGTAGTGAAGGTGAATTCTCATTTGTCAAACCTGACCCTGTCGAAATTAGAACCACAACATAGCATCATATATTCATATTCTCATCTCTATTCTTTTACGTATATCTTTACATAAAAAAGAAAAGAAAAATCATTTTCTAGATTATGGGGTATCTTGAAACTTAGAGATGAATTTCTACATTCTTGATCAGCATAAACTTGCTCCTAACGGAAGCATTGCCCTCATATTCTCTCCATGCTTTTAACGTTGATACTTTTCATCCATGCTTGGGAATTAAAAGGCTCCGAGGGTGCAAAGCCAGGAATGCATTTTTAAATACAAGTGAAGTATTAAAAAAATGCAAGAGTAAATTATATTTTTTTTGTCTCCTAACAAATACTTAAATTGCACTCTATTTGTGTCTTGTTTTAAAATATATACTTTCCTTTCTTGAAAGATGAATATAAGTTGCATTTGACTCCATCTTAATATAATTAAGTTTTTAGTGATTGTTTTCTCTTGAAGTGATTCTTGGCATGATTGACAACTAGTATTGAATATCTATCATCAATTTTTATATCTTTTAAAAAAAAAGAAAATGAAATATTTTAGATGTTTTAAAGCTGTTGTCCAAAATCATTGCTATTGTGACTATTTGCGATTAGACAAAGGCATATACTTAAATAATTTAAAATATCATCTCAAAAGATTTGTTGGCAACATTAAAGATTGTGGATGATTAAAATAAAATGTAAGTCAAGAAAATATAAAGGAAAAAATAAAGAAAGATTCTATATGAATGAAAATAAACCAAAGCAACAATTCAATTATGAATGTCTTAGGTATTTGGTTTCACTTATGCGATCAGTTACGTGTAACACAATTATTCAATAACTCATATTTTCTTAATTGTTAACCATTTGTTTTAAATTTATTAATACCCAATAATCATCCAATATCAATATTCTTTTTTTTTCCCTTCCAAATTATTCTCAATGACAAAAGCATGAAATCTCTATAGATTTGTTACTTTATTAACTGACATGATTATGAATGTAAAAGATTGTAATTGATTCTACATCCTCCAACTCATTGTTCAAAGAACAATTTTTTTTAAGAAACACAAGTTTATGGTTTTTCATTCATAAGCAAGTCAAGAATACAATCGGGAACAAAATTAAAAAACTGAATTTGAGTATGAAATCTTGAAGTTCTTTATTACTAGTGTATAAGCTGCATGATTGACTTGCCGCCTTATAAAACTTACCTTAAGCTTGGAATGAAATTTAAAAGCAAATGATGACATTTTTTAATGATAGTTTGGAAGACAGTTTTCGGTCTTGGCCTCTTGTTAAATTTGTCTGCTAGGATCTTAGAGTCCACTTCAAAAATAACATTGGAGAGGTGAGATTGAGAAGAGGCCCCAAGCTTCAGCAAGAACAAATCTAATAAGAAAAGGTAAACACAAGTTATATTTAAACTGGCAAACCAATAGTTTAACACATAAAAAAGGAAGGTTCAGACTTTACCGATGATTCCTAAACACAATTTTTTTTTATAATGATTGCACTAAGGTTAAAATATATTATCTCATGCATATTATCCAAATTTACATTCCATTATGTTTGACATTGTTTCAAAAATTGAACTTTGATTAAAAAATAAAGGGAAGTATTTTTATAAACAAAAACAAGAAAAAGGAAAGGAAAATTGATTTGATATGAAACTCAAATGACATACATGACAAACACTAGAAAAATCACATAGTTTGGTGAGGAGAGTACACCTAGTTATTTTTTTTCAATGCAAATAAAACCCGATACGACTAATCAATAGCAAGGTCTTTTAAACATGTCGAAAGTTCAATTCCTAATTTTGTATATAAAAACTATTGTTAGAAAAAATATAAACCACTTCGATGATATTTATACGGTAAAAATAATTAAATTTTAACTGTTATTGAAAAATTAAAATATCTCTAAGTAAAATAAACATTTAAATTAAGTGGAAGTAGGTATATATGTATAATGAAGATATACGCAACTTAATTTCATAAACTATTAATGTAATTATCCAATTTTATGTTGACAACTAACTGATTTAATAAATTTGATTGTATTTATAGTTATATAAAAGGACAAATATATTGAATATAATATGGTACGTAGTTCATTAAGTACTAACATAAAAAAATCTATGCTAGCATTGAAATCAAAATTAAATGTATAAAAAATAGTCCAACCCTTAATTAATTAATTCATATATTAAATTCATTCATATATACTAATGTTTTAAGTGAGGTTTCGGTTAATAAACATTGCAGTAAATCATATAGAGCGACTTACAACAGTTCTGCATATATAACACGAGCTAGCTGGCACACCACAATGCTTACTACAATTTCTGTTGGTTCTTGGTCGTTAATTTGTTTTTCCCATAAAAATTAGCACTAAATTTCTATTTGATGAAATAACACATGGACGGAAATCGTCATGTACTGTTTTTCAAAGATAAAATTAATGGCATAATATAACGATATTTAATGTTGAACTCGACGGTAAGTGGAATACTGAACAACAATATTTGATAAATTGATGTGTAATGGAGCTGTAATGATCTCCTAAATATCTTCTGCATTTGTGCGATCGATGGCAGTGCAGTGGTTGTTATCGCTACACAAAAATCAGTGAGTGAACTGAGAGAGTAGAAAATGAAAGGGAACCGTGGGTCATGAAAATGACCATCTCAGCGTGCGTTGAATTTCAAAACAAAATTCAGTGAACAATCACATTAGATGTTTCTATATATAACAAGAAATAAGAATACCACGATGCTACGGGTTGTTAGTTCTGGTAAGTAAATGTCTGATTCTCTTCTACAAATATCCTAGATATACATGTAAAATTATGTTTTAAAAAATCAAGTTGTGATATTAAAAATTATTATTATTCTTAGACAAAGTTATCTTTTACTATAAAAGATATATATATCATGTTTACAAAATATCAAGTGATCGACTTTACCTAATGGTAAATCTTTTCTAGCCATATATGCTAAAGCCACCTAATAAGGCATGTGCAACTTTTGGTTGACATTGCTGTAAATGCTAAGGAAAACGTTATTCCTATGATATCATGATACATTATTACCTTCACGAATCGTGATCACGTAGTTACCCTTCAGGTCCGTGTGATTATCACTTCCCCGTGGATAAATCATCATCATCAAGTTACATCTACATCCACACTGTTATATATATGCACCTCGTAAAGGTTTCAAGTGGCAAATTTTAGTCAAAGAAACACAGCACGCGGGAGGTGTAATATACAGTCAGGGCAATGCATTTTGATGTGAGGTTTCTTAATATAAAAATAAAAAAATATCTATAGTGATAATCTCCTATATTCCTTCAAGATTTTTTTATTATTAATCATTATTAATACTTCTTGAGCGAAGCATGATAAAATTCTTATTCCAAATATTTAATGTGTTAAAAGATTTGAACATAAATTTTTAATTAAATTAAATATTTCGTATTAATATAATTGATTGATTCTTTTAATGATTTATCTTAAAAAATGTTTGAGTCATGATGCATTTGTAATCTTTAACTTGTCATAATTATAAATTCTAGTTAAAATCATTTTGGGCATATTACTTGTTTGTTCATTGTGGGAATTAGTACCTTTATTTTTTCATTTGAGAATACATACGAGGATATGGAAGTTAAACACTCTTATCAAGCAAAAGAATCACAATACTTTTCTTTTATCCCATTTATTTCATAATTCAAATTTTGAATGACTTGATTAAATATTCAGGCCGCTACCACTTTGTTTGTGAAAAAAGATAACCTTGCTTATTGTTGAATATATTTTCCTTTTATTAATCAGTTGTATATTGGTTGCTTTTTTTTTTTT
>PYAF01001476.1:675096-692625 GCA_007407185.1 Glycine tomentella | reverse complement strand
AGAGGTACTTGTTCTCTCATGATAAATATACATTATTATAGTAGTGTACATAAAAAAAAATTCTAAAAGGGTAATCCTTCTGAAATTAATTATAAGCAACAAAAAAACGTTTGATGAACTTAATATAAACAAGATTTAACTACTTTCAGATTATTTAATGATATTATTTTAAAATATCTTTTAATTATTTGAAATTGTATTTTATATAATGACTTTTTCTATTAAATTTCAATTAAGAACATCTTAGGAAAAAATATTTTTAAATGTAATTAATAAAATTAAATGATATTAAATAATTTTTTAACTATTGCAATAATTAGTTAATTTTGTTTATATTTGAGTTGGGAGGAAGTATTTTTCTGAATATCACAAATAAATTAGTGTATATTTGGATTTCAGTTATGAGAGTTCAAAAACTTTTTTAATTCCCAAACGATAATTTTTCTTCTTCTTTTATGTTGTGTATTGAAATTCGCTATAATGCATTAAAATTTACATAAGTATTTTTCTAATTTCAATCCAAACATAGCTTCATTGAATTAGAATAGACACCCCTGCTTGGGAATGTGACGTTGTTTCTCTTTAAAGGAGAAGCCATTGTGGCCTCCTTAAAGGATAAGCCATTATCACACCCTGTTATGGATTTTTACCTCCTTTCTTGTCTGTCCTTCCTGACCATAATACTCTTGCTTGTTCGTTTATGCATGTTGGTTATCTGTGACTATTGGACAGAAAGTGCCTAGCCTTTTCCTACAAATAAGGTGGCTCCATAATGCAAACGATCGAACTAATCACTCCAACAAACAAAAAATTATAAATAGACACTACATATCTAGTTAGCTACATGCATGGTCTTCTGGGATATAGCAATAGCAATAATAATCAAATAAATGTTGTGATCTTTTTTCTTCTTATTGTAATATTTTGCTGCCAAGAAAGGGGAAGAGACGACGCTTCTTTTTTTTCAGCAGTGTCCCGCATCCATTCCCGAATTGAGAAAGAAATGGGTGTCACAAGCGTTGGCTTTAATATCCGACAATCATTGATTTTGATATTGCAACATTATATATATAACAAATGTTATATGTAATGTTAAGTTATGAATTGAACTAAAAAGTAGCTCAGACTGCCAGACACTAGCACATGTTTAACGAGCCTTAGTGGCTCACTCATCAAAGTAGGAGGGAAAAAAAGCCTATAAAATAAAGCCTTCAAAAGACGACGCACTCTCTTCTTTTTGGGTGCTTTCAATCCTCTCCCTCTTGCCCATTTTCTTTCTTGTCACTGCTCATAGATTTTGTTAGTATTGTCATATATGATATATAACCATACGTTTCATAACTTGCTAAACATATAGAACCCCATTATGGGGACATTTTTATGTGCAATCAATTCCCGCCATCGCTAAAGTTTTTTAATTTTTTTTTCCTTTTTTTCTCCTAACAAAAGGGAAAAAATTCCTTGTATGAGAAACCGAATTTAGCTGAAGAGATGGGCTGCATTAATCTTTAGATTAGACATATCTCTCTACTGGCAAAAAAAAAAAAAAAAAAAAAAACCTGTAGTTTGAGGTGAGATTTACATCAACTTTTCATAAAGGCAATACTTTCCACCTGTATCAAGAATCTCTGATTTCGAATGACGGCAAGTTTCACATTTAAAAAACAAATCACGAAAGGGAACTTTATTTCGTGCTATCAATTTATATAGTGAAGTTAAAGACATGATTTTATTTTTCAGTACGTATCATATATATTTGTTCTCAATAAAAAATAAAAATAAAAAAATATTTCCCGTCTTTAATATCATCTTTCTGCAAATTTAATTCTCTTATTGTTTTAGTTCATATATTAGTTTAACAAAAAGATACTTATCGTAAAAGTGTAATAGAGTGTCAATAAAGTGTTGCGTTGATAATTTTGTTAAATATTGAATGTAAGTTAATGAGTAAACTAAAATCATATAAAAATAAAATAACTTGAAAACAAATGGGAGTCCCATATTCGAAAAATTAGAATCTCGAAAATAAATAAAGTCACGACACAAAGACCAAAGCTTAAGGAATAAGGAATACGTACGTACGTAAATATGGCTTTCCGTTCTTCGTATGTACATGCAGCGTAAATGTGCAGTATCAAGTGGCCAAACCCAAAACCATAGATGCTGGACAATACTACTCAGTTGCTTATGTTTTCTTCCAAGAAACACGAAAAAGAGTGAGAGGGCCACTTGCTACTATTTTATTTTTGGTTATTTAAAAAACAATGGTAAACTTGTGGTTGTGGTTTTGAAGGCACGCCCAAAAGTTTATGACACAATCAGGCTAGCAAGATACAGCAGAAAACATGAAACTTTAAATTTAGTGCCACAATTGGCTGCAAATATTTCCTATTTCTTCTCGACAATTGGTACACTTTCCCAGTTGGAATTTAAAATGCCCCAATTCGAGATTCGCATTTATTTCATGGACGGTTTTAAAATTGAGTTCTTGGTTCAGTTTTGTTTTTTTTGTCATTAAATGTATTTTTAATTTCTTCACGTCTTTTACCTCAAAATATTAAACATGTCATCATCTAGTAGTATCCTCTACAAACCACTATTTTTATTTTTTTTTACTAGTATTTACATTTGCTTTGATAAGGGATGGATTCACAATTATCTGCTACAGTTAATAAAATCAAACCAATTTATACTTAATAGAAACATACTATTATACATGGCAAATCAACAAAAGCAATTTTTTTTTTATATTAAAGGTTAGAATATTATTCATTATTATTGTTCTTAATTAACATCTAACAACATAGTAGTAAGCCTGAAGAGATAAAGGTAAGAAGCATTGAAAGCATAACAAGTTTGGGCAAGGGTGGAGTTATGTCCACTTTTGTCCCTTAGCTCCCCCACCCACTTGCCGTAGCAAGGGTCCACTTTATTGTACCTACCAAACAAAACAAACAAAGAACTCCTTCACTTCATCTTTCACTCTCTCTCTCTTCTTTCTAGTAATGATCTTCACTCAAGTCTTCTCGCAACCCTTAATCCCTTATCTTCAACCGCACTAGCCTCATTTTTTTCCCACTATCAAAGCCCAAATCCTCTGTCAACTCAACCTATTAATACCTACCCCAATTATTTAAGCCCTCAATTCCACTCCAAAACCCAAACACACCATACACCAAACCAAAACCCTCTCTCTCTATTCTCTCTCACTTTCTTTTCAGTTTTCACCTTCTCCTTTCCAACCACACTTTCTTCGTTACTTACTCGCTTCCGTCTTCATTATAAGAAAAAACAATACATATTTCTAAGGAGATTACTGAGACAGATGACGCGCGCGTTCAGAATTCTACACTCCGCGGACAACGCCACCGCGGTAGCGGCGGCGGCGCCTCCACCGGAGGCGGTAGCGCTGGAGTCCGACTTCGTGGTAATTCTCGCGGCGCTCCTCTGCGCGCTCATCTGCGTGGTGGGGCTGGTGGCGGTGGCGCGGTGCGCTTGGCTCCGGCGAGGCTCCGGCGCCGGAAACTCTCCCCGGCAAGCCTTGGCGAACAAGGGCCTGAAGAAGAAGGTGCTGCAGTCGCTGCCGAAGTTCGCGTACGTGGACAGCAACCCGAGCAAGTGGGTGGCGACGTCGGAATGCGCGATCTGCCTCGCGGAGTTCGCCGCCGGCGACGAGATCCGCGTGCTGCCCCAGTGCGGCCACGGCTTCCACGTGTCCTGCATCGACACGTGGCTTGGGTCCCACTCCTCTTGCCCTTCCTGTCGGCAGGTTTTGGCTGTGGCCAGGTGTCAGAAGTGTGGGCGATTTCCGGCCACCGGCGCCGGAGCTTTCAGAACGCCGGCGACCGAACCCGAATTGAAGTCCAGAGAAGACAACAATGCCGCTAGTGACCGCAATAATAATATTAATAACAACAGCGACAGCGGTGGCAATAACAGTAACTGTAACATGGAACATCATCACAGCCACCATGTGAATAGTGGGTTCTTGCCCTGAACATAGTAGTTATTGTATTTATTTATTTTAGCTTTTTTCTTTTTTCTTTTTTAACTTTGTACCTTTTTATCTCTTCAAGTTGATCAAGGAGATCGGAAATTGGGCAATTGTTTTTCTCTCTTTATAGATTTTTTGCTTATCCTGCAAAGATTACTGAGTGCGTATCATATAATGATGTATAAAAGTTGTAATCAATCTAAATGTATAAAGTTTAAAAGTGTAAAAAGACTGTTTTCTAAAACTTATTTTAAAGGGGGATACTTTTATTTTTGTTTTATTTTACCAGAGAAATGATTGTGTAAGAATGAAAATTGAAAACCTCGGGCTTTTTTTATATTGTTGAAATGATTAGAGTTTTCCTTTTTAATAATTTCAAAGGAACGTGATTTTAAAAATATATAGGGAAAAAGACAGCTTTGCTTGTTGTTGAGTAGTTTTTTCTTTTATTGATTAGTGTTTTTGTTACTTTCTTTTTGACACGGATAAGTTTAGTAGGGAAAAGTTCGTTTATTAAAGATTTTGAGCATGTTTGTATAAGTTTTTCTATAAGTATTTTTAGAAGAAGAAAATAAGAGTAAAAAGATAAGATAAACTTTTTCATAAGTAAAAGTAAGCTCTCCATTAGCTAATTTGTAGAAGCTCACCAATGTAACTTCTCTAAAAGATAAGATGACATCTACAAATTAGCTAATAGAGAGTTTATTTTTACTTATGGAAAAACTCATTTTATTTTTTTCTCCTTACTTTTCTCTTCTAAAAGTGCTTCTAGAGAAGCTAACATCCAAACAGGTCCTTTATCCAAAACTTACTTGTCATTCATTAATTTAGTGTTGCTTTATTCTTTTAATTAAGTAGAATTATCTTCTATAAAATTTTATTAAAGTTATAATTATCTTTTGTAAGGACATTTTCCAAGACTTTAATTTAGATATTTAGTCAATTGGTATCAGTTTAGATTTTTATCAAAAATTTACTATTAGTGTTGTTTTATTCTATTTGGGAGAATTATCTTCTATGAATAATTTAAGTTATAATTTTCATTTGTAAGCACTTTTTCTAAAGGTTGAGTTTAGATATTTACCAAACTGGTATCAATGTACATTTTATCCAACACTTACTAATCATGCAATAATTCAGTGATGTTTTATTCTTTTTGGAAGAATTATCTTCTATAAAATCATTTAAGTTTAATTACCATTTGTAGGGACTTTCAGCAAGAGTGGACTTTAGATATATACCTAATTGGTAGTATAAATTTAGATTTTATCTTAAACGTACCAGTCATGCATTAATTTAGCGCTACTTTATTCTTTTTGGAAGATTTAACTTCTATAAATACGTTATAAATTAACATCCTTAAGGACTTTTTCCAAGAGTTGAATTTAGACATTTAACAAAGTTGTAAAAACTTTTAATTAAAATTGTTACAGCCATGACTACTGTGTTGAATTTGTTGATATCCAGAATGATCGAGTTGCAATGGTGCGCAGTGCGCACGGTATCGCGGAGTCGGAGCATTGATTTTGTCGTTTTGATGAGGGAAAGTTAGGAGGTACAGACTACAGATACTGCAACGTGTATCTTGTCAGATGATTTTCAACTGTTTCTAAATTATTTTAAAGTTGTTGTATTAAGGATCAGGCAGATGTCATATCAATTAAATAAATAATATATTTTATTAATGTACAATGAAAAATAATGAAACTAAAACTTTAGATTTTATACAAATAATTAAAATTTTATATATTACACTTGTTTTAGTAGTTAAGTAAAATTCCTAAACAAATTTGTTAGGTAAATAATATTGTATATTATTAATAATAATTCATATAAATAGTAGGTCTTAATTCTGGATTTATATTTCTTAGAAATAAATGGAAAAATAATTGTGTTAGTAGTTAAGAAAAAATGTTATTAAAAAGAGTGCCACATATTAGCACAATCATAATTCTAATACTTTGAGTAGGTTAAAAAAATAGAAATAAACTTCCATAAACCTCTAAACTAAATTATTTATGTAGTTATTTCTAATGTTATAGAAAAAAAATACGTTTCTAAGTATAATTTTTAAGATGGATATTTTTCATACTTGAATTTACAATAAAGTTTAAGTAAAATAAATGATTTAATATAAGAAAAAAAATATAATTACGTGTGATTAACTTTATTCATACATGTGATATGTGCATATATGTATCCCCTTTTTTTTATTGTCAAACTTTCAACATGATTATTTATTAAAATGAAATATGATATAATCACAAAAAAAATCAACAAGTTTGATATTTCTGGTCGAATTTTCCATCTTCTTAGTTGTTATTTAGGTTTGATTCTCAAATTATTATTTTTTTGAAAAAATATGTTTTTTTTTTCTTTATTATAACAAAATAATATAATAAAAAAATGGAAAATGATATTTTGGCTGTTGATAAGTCACGTCAATATCATTTAAAGCAATCACGTCTTTAAGAGTAATTACAATGCTTAGTCACGAACTTGACAAACGAAGTTATGAAAAGGAAAGCATATATGTTTTGTCAGCCAACCAACCTTAGCCAGCAGTATTTCACTTATCCTAACAAACAAGCAGCACACCGCAGTAGTTTTTCCAACTTCCTCTCTTCGATGATCCCATTGTTTGTGTTGTGTCAATGTGTCCTCCCTCTGTTTTGTTACACACTTTCCCCTTTTTGTTGGTACCAACCATTACTACCTAGTAAGTAGTAATGAAAGAACTCGTAGCATTAATCATTTTTTCGTTAGTCAAAGGGAATCAATTAGTAACATGCATTATTCACCCCAAGTGCTGACCATCTCTGCCAACACTGGCACGCAACCATCTCTACTTGTACATCAAGCTTGATTATTTTCCACTATCCCTAGATCCTCTTCATTTTCAATACCAAAAGGAAATGCATACTTTGATGGAGGCAAAATCAAATCAAATATATATAAAGTGAAGATAAAGACAAAAGAGTGACATAAAGTTAGCACAAGTATGTGAGTGTGTGTTATTTTTTTGTCTACGGGGTTGAAAGAAAATAAAGTTTGAGATGCCCTTTGGTAAAATGGTCCTCTTCCGCATCTATCCCAATTCGCATCTATTGAAAGCCCCCTCTAATGAGGGACTATAAGAGTCCGGGCACACCATTGATGCCTATAGAAAGATGATAATTGACGGCATCTTCTACTCTTTTTTTTTTTTTTTTTTTTTGCTGGGACTTGTATGACTCGTTATTAGGCCCCACACACCATTGAATCTTTCCTAGGTTATCTTCTGTTCTCTTCTGCTGCCCTGGCCCATTGTCAAGTGTGAACAACTCAGCCCAAAAATTGAAAGCTAATAAGACTCGCAAAAAGCAAAGCACATAGCAATATCTCCCCTTAATCCTTAGGATATATACGTGATTTGAGAGCACGCTCAAAGGTTGGAAGATATTACATTATTCCCACTTGTCACTCTTAATTACTACTACCCCCCACTCTCTAGTACATTGTTTTCAATTTTCAATCAAGTAGTCATGAGGACTCATTAACTTGCTACTTTGCCTTTGCCTACTTTATGCAAAACTTTAATTTTTGTATTTGAATGTGACTTATGAGAACGTGACATCTCCGCGGGCAACTTGATCACTTTGCATTGCATGCTACCTACCTTTTCTTTCTCCTGCGGCTGCCTAAACAAATGGGTCAAAATTTCAACCTGCCTTGTCCGTTTTTTAAGTATCTAACGTGACTAGTACCTAAATTGGCGATGGCATTGTCGTGGCAGTGCCATTGTATCACCCCTTCCTTGATCTTAATTAAGGTCACACTTGCAAATTAAGAAACACACATCCAAGCATGATGCCTATAGAAAAGGTTGATGTTATCACTACCCAGCTAAGTGACGCTCTAACTGTAGTTTGATGTTATTTATACCTTTTAAAAGAAAAACTTTAAGAGATACTCAGAGCACTTCCTTTAATAAAGGGAGAACTGCAAGTTGAAAACCGGAAAACAACTTACTTATCAATAAGGACTAATTTACATGAATCACCGGAACTAGATGATAAAACTTCATAGTCCAAATCATATATACTAAGATTCTTCTAGAGACAACTCTGAAAGAAAGGAAAAAAAAAAAAAAAAAAAAAAAAAAAAAAAAAAAAAAAAAAAAAAAAAAAAAAAAAAGATAAACGAAAACTAGCGATTTCCACATCATTGAGAAAAGCGTGGTCCAAAGAAGAAGAAAAAACAAATGGAAGAAAACGACCTTTCTCGGGTAACTTCGGTTCACTAATTATTCTATCATTAGATTTTAATATCATTCCAGGTCACACATGAGCGGAAAGTGCACCATAGAGCCATCAACTCCTTCTGAATCATCATCTGCACAAAAGGCTTCCAACAGTAGGTTTTTTTTTTTTTTTTTTTTTTTTTTTCTTACTCGGTGATGCAATCGAATAAAAAGTTATGTATCATGACTATGACTCATATATTATTAATATAAAACAACGTTTGTCAAACAAAAAATCTGAGCAATGAGCAGTACGAGCATAAGTTAATTTGTAAAAATTATTTTGCATAGCAGTATAGCTTTTTTTAAAAAATATTATGTTTAATTTATGTATAATTTAATTTTAATTTGTGGAAAATTTTATTTATTTCTTTAAAATATTGCTGCATAAGCTTATCCAAAGAGGTTTTAACCGGTGGACAGCTCATTGCAACAGCTATGGAAGGTTATTCTTAAAAATTGGCATTGGAAGCACAAGTCTCAATGAACTCGATGTTGTGCTTAGTGCACCATTATAGGTGTACATGTGTTTTATTTTCAATAGGATTACTCTCCAAAAGTATATTTGAGGGTAAAATTAGTTTGGAATTATATTTGATTACTCTCCAAAAATATGCTTGAGAGTAAAAAAAGTTTAGAAACTGAGTTTTGGATAAGCAAAACTTGCGATACTTTCCAAACATGCACTATATTCCAAGCAGGACTTTAATTATTCTGATGTTCCGTGATGGTTCTTCATCCCTCAATAAACTAGTTCCTTCAGATTCTGATAGTGAACGACTCTGAATAAGAATTGACAGCAGAATCGTTTTCTGTGTTTATATTAATATGAAGTGGATAACCTGGAATCAGGTCCACTTTGTTTAGGATACATATCATGGAATTGAGTCCACTTTGTTTCCGATGCAAAATAATATCTCAAAGTCTCGAATATCAGTTTATGATAAGCAATCTTTACTGCAGTTAGGGAAGACAGGTGCACATATATAATAAGAAAAAATAAAGTCATTTCATGAAAAATGTCACTTCAAAATTCAAATGCATAATTCTGCACATAATTAACTTTCCTCATGGATTAAATCGTTAACACTTAACATCTTAAAGAAGAGTCAAGTGAAGGATCGATAATGCTGACATCACTTGTGTCAATAGAGAGCAATCCTGGAATCAAATAATATATACTGGAAGATAACACCTTAAGTGAATTAACATGAGCATCGATCAACGCGTTACGCTTAGTTAAAATCCAAAATAGATGGCTAAAATACTCACATGATTTCTTAACTTTTAGGTTAGTAATTTGATTCTTTATTTATTGAAAATTATAAAATTGTCCCTTAAATAATTATTTTATAACACGCTTGAACCATTATTAGAGATATAAACTAGATAAAAATTACTGAAAAATATATCTCACGAGTAACTAAAAAATTGAAAAATATTTCAAAATCAATCAAAATATTACTCATTTATAGGCTGTTAATTTTTCCATTCCTTTTTATTTGTACTAATTTACTTGAAATTTCTTTGTCATTTTATATTTATTAACTAACTTACTAAGTTTGGTAAAAAAAACTAACTTACTAATTAAATTATTAATTTATTGTATATCAATAATATACATTGTGTTGGTGAGAAGGCAATTCTTCTTCAAAGGTAACTGTATAATACCATCCAAACCATGCAATTGGTTGCTCCGAAAATATGAGAAACAAAACAGAGGAGAAAGAATCAGAAATACCTAGCTTGCTTGTGCCTTGTGGTAGTTTTCAACGTCAATGGTAATTGCGTGAGGTGCATGTAATCTGGAACGAGAAAGATGACAAGGGAAGACACGTGCGAGCGCACGGAGAAAGCGCGTTGCGGGAGTGCCACAATCGCGTTTCCACCACTAGGCTCAAAACAGGTCAAGGCCCAAAACTACCTCAAACTAGGCCCAGCTTTTTCAGATCAGGCCAAGACTTTTGTAAAATTTATTTAGTTTTAAAACCCTAGGAACACAAGTTATTAATTTTAATTTATTTTTACATGCATGTGTCTTCCGGATCTATATTAAACAATTGCCTTGCTTTCAGGTTCTTATTGTGTTTGTATGCACTGCTTAATTTGTTGTGAAAAAATTTGCAGTAACTGATTAACATTTACACTGTTTGGAGTCAGGAACAAAAGATTTCATGAGAACTATGGACAAACAAAGTGAGATTGAGTGTAGAAGACGAACTGCTGGGTTCGGTGATCACAACCCAGTGAAAATGTGATAGGATTGGCTGTAGGTCCAAAATAAAATGGTAGAATGATTATATAACATGGAGTTATGTCAACTACATCAGTGTTTCACTTCACTAAATCAATTATAATGGATTTAATTCAGATTTGAAGTGAAAATAATCTGGACTAGTTCAAACCAAATTGGTTTGATTCGAATTATCAAGTTTTATCAAATAAATTCATGATCACCCTATTAAAATTTATAAATAACTTATTCATATTAATTAACCATTGTATTAAATTAATGATCTTAAACTTTTTATACATAATAGTCAGTTTCTCAAGTCCTTTAAATACAGAATAGTCAGTCTCTTAGATCGACCAGAATTCCAGACGTCAATGATCCTAATTGTTATGAAGACGAAAAATTTATTATACTAATAAAGCCATATTCGATAAGCTCAGCCTTCATTGTAGATTGTTAAGAGCTACACTTTTTCTTTTGTCTTATTTAATTTATTTTTAAATGGATATGCAATAAAATCTTAATATTCAGTAAAAATATATTTAGTTTAACAGGTTAGATTTTAGACCAAAGAAGATTTGAGGGAACATGTTATGTCTTCCTACAACATTTCCTAAAAAAATCTCTTGTTATTTTTTAAAGAAAATACTAAATGAAAAATAAATATATTAATATCTAAAAAAAATTATTTTGGTAAAAAAATGTCAAATTTCAAAGAAAAATCATTCCCGGCCCATTCTGTCTTGTGGTGTGTGTAATTTGAACTTAACATTTCTGTTGATTTATTTATGCCCTTTTCTATTAAGTAAATACTGATTTTCTCTATTAAAAATGAATTTGACCTACCATTTTCATTTTATCTAATCTTTTTTATTAATTGTTATGCTCGGTGAATAAACTTCTATAGAATCAACTAAATTAAAATTATTATTAAAATAATTTTTAAAGTGATTATTATAAAATCAAAAAAACTTATCAAATGATAAATTGTGATTGAATTAAAGTGTAAAACTAGTTTACATTATTAATAGATAACCTATTTTCTCTTAAACTAATTCGGTTCAATATTACATGCTATTATATTAATAATTTATTATTATATTCAATCAATTATGAATAGGCTAAACTTTATATTCTCATCTTAAGTTTCATTAAATTATTAATTTAGTCTCCGGATGTATTTTTGTATTCAATTTCATCATAAATATTTTATTACTATTTTTTTCCTTCAATATCATCCATATCGTTAGCATCAATTTTTACAAATGGTGATTGATGAGAATCTTATGTATTCTTTTTACGTAGATCTTACCTTTGTTTTCTTTGAAATTCACACGACTTTCTACTTCTTTCTCCTACAGGAACCTCTTTTGTTTAAAACACATTACACTTACATTGATAATCTCTATTATCCAAGAAACACATTACGTTTTGTGTCTTTGTAAATGTAATTGCTTAGTATTGTATATTCTATTTTTGTCCCTAAAACTTGAGCAAAGTTTCAAAATATTCTCAAATAATTTTATGTTCCGGTCCACTTGGCTTGCAACATTATGATGAATGCACTTTAAGTGCCCGACTGACTTTGATTGTAACTTATATGAATGATGGATAATGTAGAGACACACATAAGGGAAAGGGACATCAGAACTAACTCATGTGATCTGATAAAAAAAAGTCAATGATGTTGTCTGTCTCAATGAAAGGTTCAATAATTTACAAACTAAAACCATGGATGCATGCCTCTTTGTGAGATGGTGTCTCGTGGAGATTTTGGTGATGGGTACTGAGATTTAAAGAGTTTGTGCTGGTTAAGTTCGTGGGTTGCCAACAATGATATTTTAATGGGATAATGACTTTACTTTGCTTGACCTACTGGATGCAATGCTTAAGGATTGGTGTATTTGATATCTGATTTAGTTGTTCTTGGAATCCGGAATAGAGGTTGATAATAGAGGATGTGTTTTTCTTTTCATTTGTCTCTTTAAGTGATTCTTGAGGTAAGTTGGAAATTTACGATGGTAGTTGTGATTTGTCAGGATTTCATATATGATTCCTGTTTGTACACGATAGTGATAGTGATGCATACGATTTTAAATCGGCTACAAACTCTATTTTTCTTCCCTAAAGTTGGTCCTAAGTTTCAATATAATACATATTCGGTATTACATAACATTAAAATTGCAACCTTTGCAAGCATAAGTGTAGATATATCATATATATGGATCATTTTTTAATCTCAGGTATGATCAAAGATACTTAATATACAGGCTAAACCGATAGATAGAATCATTATAGAAAGCACAACCAGTATAGTGATGACCATTTCAGACCTCAAATATGACTAGAGCACACATCTGTTTCAAAACATGGTGAAAAACCAAATGGCAAATGCTAAGGAATGAAAATATAAAAGAATACAAGGAATATCCTAAACATTAATCATAATGTGTATAAATAAATTACTAGATTATACTCATTTTCTCCTAAAAGCACAAAAGGGGAAGTCGCTGCATGCTGACATATGTCTCAAGGCCAAATAGTTTCAATCTTCCATACTTCTCAACTTCTTTTAGGAGGAACCAGAACCTACTGAATTTATAAACTTATCAGTATTCACTAAGGTATCAGCCTTTGATTCCCAATGAGGCAGGATCAGTACCAGGCTTTGCACCAATAGCAAAGAATTCAATAATAACTTCTAAAGGCATGCCTTTGGTTTCAGGAACTTTCAAGTAAACAAATATCCATGAAATGATGCAGCCAACAACAAATAATCCAAAGACACCAGTGAGACCGAGAAGCTGGAGCAAGTAGGGGAATATCAAAGTGACAATCAAGGTGCAACCCCAATATGTAAGAGAAGTCAGAGAAATGCAGATTCCACGAACACTTGTTGGGAAGATTTCAGCACATATGATGTTGGGAATAACGCCTAAGCCCATGCAGAAGACACTTTCATAAACCACAACACTAATAGCAGTGATTGCTGCATCGACGACAGAATTGATTTGAAAGAACTGCTTGATCACTAGTATCAGGAGACAAACTATCAAAATGGGTACTGTGTACAGCATGATTGACCTGCCATTAGAAAATACATAATGTCATTGTCACTAATTGCTGCATTTTTTATTTAAAGTTTTGCATTTAAAAAAAAAAAAAAACTAATTGCTCCATTTTAATCCAATTTTTTGTTTTATGAGATAGCTAGCTATGCATAGACCAGCAATTAAGAAAATCTTGCACTAATAGGACACTATCTACATTACAAAAAGCGATCCTACCAAATGTCAATGGCAATAATATCACAATGTAGCAAAAGACAAGGATGAAACAATTGTGACTGTAGAAATTGAACAATGTTGTTGTAAATATAATGCTGTAAGATGGCTATGGTTCCATACGTGAAATAGAAACAAGAGCAATATGAAATTTAGGCCAAGTCATAGTTTAAACATACCTCCTGCCAGAAATATCCATGAGTCTTACTGCAAGAGCTACACAAGGAAGCATACAGAATGTTGTAATGATATTTACAAGAAAAGAGGCAGATGCTGAACTAAGGCCCAAATTTGATAAAAGAGCCCCTACTCCTGCCTGCTCAAGAATCTGGGGAGCATAGTAGAGAAACCCATTTATGCCAGCAGCCTGCAATACATATTACATTTTCAGACTCACATAAGAAGCTAGAGTGTATGTGCAAGTCTTCATTGTGAATATCCTTAGCTTCAGCTAATTTTAAATTGCGAGGAATATAACACCTAGAAGCATATTAGCATATGTCCAATAATTTTTTCAAAATTGTTAGAAAGATGAGATGAAGAAAAGGAAAGGAGAGATTACTAACAGTGCAAACAACCAAGGCTTGTTCAGTTCGAGAAAACATTTTCTATTTCTATTTCCTGCTTTCAATAATAACTAACAAAAATTCTATGGCAATTTCATTTTGTTATATGTTTTCAAAAGATTTGCACAGCAAATGATTGTTATCATTAGTAACAACAGAAAATGAAAACAGGAAACTTTTTCTTAAACCAAACAACTCCTAAAATCATCTAAGGCATTACTTTGTACAGCACTAAAGCAACTGCAAAGTGTATATTGTAATTTTGTATAGAAACGGATAGGATAGGATACACCTCACAACCTAGTAATTTTGAAGAAGACTTGTAATTGTGGAATGATCAAATCAACACCGCAATACTAAACTGGTCATTAATTATCTTCATGATTATTAATCCTTTACCTCTATGAGTTTGAGACTGATAAAAATCTATGACAAAGTACAACAGAGAGAAAAAGAACAACCTCCTCAAAGGTACTGGTCTTCATGACATAATTCTAAAACCTCAATAACCATTCAATTTTAAGATGAATGCATGGGATATCAATCATAGCAGAACACGATACAATCTAATACTACTAAAATGCCAACTAATTGTACCTGTTGAAGTATTTGAAGTCCTACTCCAACAATTAATGCGCGCTTGACTCCTGGCTCTAGCAGAGCTCTCCATTTTGGTCCTTGTGCAGCAACTTCTGGCAGATGCAACATATCACGAGTACCTAGAACTGACTGGCTGACAAGAGCAGCAGCTTGATACGCTTCACCACCATCTATCGGTATGTCATAGCCAGAAGTTGAAACAAATGAAACATGTTGAGAGTGAGACACTGCCGCAGTTTCTGCGTGCAAATAAACCCTTTGGAGTCCTTCTCTTTTCCCACCACCAGCACCATCAGCTGATTTATAAACCAACTGCCAACCTCCACCAATGTTGGAATTTTTAGGAGCGTCAACAGCATTCCCATGAACCAAACTACTATTACTTCTCAGGCTGCTATTGCTCCTCATGCCTAACATGTCCTTGGACCCATAAGCCCTATCCTTCTCCCCAGCACCCCCTTGAAATGGCATTAGTGGCGCGTGCAGGTTGTCGTTGGTACCAAAGGGACTGGCCGGCTCTCCAGTGCTAAAGATACTGTTGGCATTATGAAGTAGCATACTGCGTGAACCTCCGCTCTCCGGGAGAGTATTCTCATGCAAACTTCCAAAGAGAGTAACAATAGGATCCTTAAGACCACCACCAGTCAGAGTTCCAAAGCTTCCTTGCTGAGACAACATACTACGGGATATCATGCTACCCTGTCCATTCACTGGTTGAGCAACCATTGTAACTCCCTCATCATTGGGACCATACAACTTTATATAATCTTTCCCTGCTTCCTGGTTAACAAGAAGCTCACTAGCTGGGGCAACCACATACTCTTCTATGGAAGTGGCTTCACCCCCAGGGCTGAGACCCTCCGCCAGCAACGCCAATTCCCCTACACATCAACGTTTTAACTCCTAATCAGTACAAAAGGATGATTCAATTCAACAAATTTAAAACCAACAATAATTGCAAATTCAGTGTCACCTGAAACATCTTCAGTGCCACGAAGCCTTTTCAGAACTATTTCAGCCTCGAGAAGCCGGCCTTTGCTCACAAGCCACCTAGGAGACTCAGGCAGGTAAAGCACAGCCAGTAAAAAATAAGCAATAGCAGGAATAAAAATAACCCCAAGCATGAGTCTCCAACTTGGCGAATCTGACAAGGACATTGAGAACACCAGGATGTAAGCAAAGAACATTCCACCAGAACAAGCAAACTGAGTAAGAGTGTTCAATTGGCCCCTGATATCGGCCGGTGCTACCTCGGATATGTAGAGAGGAGTAAGAGTAATAGCAAGAGCAATGGCAACCCCATCAATTATCCTCGCTAACAGAACAATAACAACATTAGGTGCCCACAACATTACCAAACCGCTAAGGAAGAACATAATAGAAGATGTTATCAGCATAGGGCGCCTTCCAACCAAATCAGAAACTGTCCCTGAGAATATTGTCACAATAGTGCCGGTTATAAACGACATGGACACGATTAGCCCTTCAAGTGTGGCATCCAAGACAAATTCCTTCTTGATGTAGGTCATACCCGCTGCAAGAGTGTACAAACATGTTTGTTCAATTTCCGTAATGAGATCTAACATTCCCCTTTTTGCAATTCCTATTCTAACTATTTGTGAATTGGGGTAATAATCATTTTAGCTTCAGGTTCCCAGATCATAAAACAGTATATGAGAGAACAAATGATTGCATAGAAATAGAATTATTATCATACATGACATTGAGATTTTCAAAACACACACACACATAACTGAAAAAGCACCAGCACAACATAATTAGATGAGAAAATACCAACCTGCAATAGTTGAACTATCCCATCCCATCAGAAGATTCCCAAGTGTAGCAGCAATTGCAACAATCACAACCTCCATCATTTTCTCTCTCTCTCTCTCTCTCTCTTTAATATCCTTGTTTGAGGAAAAAAAAAAAAAAAAAGCAAAATCCAAACTCAAACACTGAAACTCAATTTGAAAGCTTTATAAGTAACTCTTCTCAGATCTTCATAACCAGGAATGTGAAAATTCAAATGAGTGATTTTTAAGATAAATTGTAGTAAATAGAGTTCAAAGAATGGCACTGTACACGTTGGACAGTTTGTTTCGGATGAGTACAGTTGGCATCAATTTGACGGGAAATTTGTTTTTTCATTTTTTTTCTCCAAAAAATCATAGCATATCTAAGTCAGACTTAGCTATGCGAGGAAATTGTTGTTTTTATTATGATTATTATTATTTACTTATCTTGTCATGATAAACCAAGTATTAATTAATTAAAAAGTCAAAAGAATGCTGCCACCCCAAATCTTATTATACTATTGTTGCGTTTCGTGACAGGCACGTGGAAATTGAATTGTCTCTGCGATTTCTTTGGGACTGTGGTCAAAATGCCACAGTTCCGCAAAAAATTTGTCAATCTGCCACGGCCGGGAAAGTATTTGTCGAAGTGCCACGTGAAGGAAGTCGCTGCATGCACAGGCGAATTGCGAGGCCACGTGTCAAACATAAATTGGATGCATGGACGGGCAGCTGACGTACATAAGCCGCTGGCTGCTTCAACGAATTACCACC
>PYAF01001476.1:655591-674996 GCA_007407185.1 Glycine tomentella | reverse complement strand
ATATATACTCAATTTGAATTACCTAATTCGCTGCATTATGTAGCAAATTGATAGATGTAATTTGGTAGCCACCTTACCAAATTACGTATCCATCCACCACGTGTTTGTCCTGCCCAAGGGGCAGCGGCCGGTCAGCCCCTAATTTGGTAACCCCTCTACCAAATTAGGTCAGCCAATGCTCTCTTGCCACGTGGCAAAATAACAGATGCCACATCAGCCACCTAATTCGCCTAGGTGTGCTGCGAATTATGGCGTGGCATTTCGACAAATTTTATCCAAGTCGTGGCATATTGACAAATTTTTTTGTCAACCGTGGCATTTTGACGAAAGATTCGATTTCTTTCTGCCATTGTGGAGTCGCCACGATTGCACCTTCCACGACAGTGATTAGCATTTTAATTGATAAAAATATGGTACGTGGCCAAAATTGATAAATATGGTACGTGGGAGAATATATTAAGTTATTAGCACTTTTTATTTTTATTTTAAGAAGTTATTAACACTTCCCAATGCACTTCAGCACTTGGTTTGTCATGTAAATATATATATATATATATATATATATATATTTTAAGCAAAAATATATTTATGTTATATCATCAGAAGAATATATTTGTGTTGGTCTATTAAAATTTGAACATAATATTATTTTATTTTTTACTATTTAATAAAATACTTGATTTTTCCTTTTTTTTAAGAAACAAATTTTGATTTATTTCTATTTAATAAAATATTTAAATAAACATTGCTTCACTCCCACGTCTTTGTATTGACAGATCAATTGATGATTTGATTTTATGTGTTTTGTTTAAATTATTACGTGACCATCAAATAAAAGGATTTGATTTGGATTTTTTTAAAGAAAAAAAACAATTCCAAAATGGAAGATATTTTATTACTTATTATCACATCAATAATTGTCAAGGAAAGTAATTTAGTTGATTGAACAACGGTGTTGTTATAAATTTTCGAACGGTATTTTTAATTTTCATATATAAAAAAATGGCATCAATAGTTCAAATTTAAAGGATCCGTTGAGATAGTTATTACCCGGTCACGTGTTTCACAATCGCATACAAAAATCAGTTAAGTGCATTTCTTACATAAATTTCAAAGTTGTCAAATTCAAGAAGAAAAGAAAAATAAAACAATGTCCATTTTGTTTTATTTTGATATAATGATATGCACGTTTGAGATTATGTTTTATACGGGTGTGGATTTGCACTTCCCATTTGGCAATTAAGTATTTGGTACATTGATTTTGATTTAGGGATGTATATAATTAAGATTTAAAGAAAATTAAAAGATTTTTTTCTTTTATAAGAATCAAACCCAAAACATTAATACTATTCTTACCAAAATCTGAAAATTCTACGTGTAAGCTAGGCGTGATCAATGTGAACTCCAAATTCTGCACGTTGAACTGTGAATCGTCTTTGTTTAGGAAAGATACCTGCAAAACAAAAAAAAAAACACATTCTGACAATCAAGTACATCAATTATAAGAAAATAACTGAGTGTAATATCAGAAAGACGTGAGTATTTGAGTATGTACTCAAATATGAGTGAATGGCGTGCGAGTATGTTTAGAGAGAAGGTACTGGTGTACTTATAGTGTGGAATGTGAGTTTTGGACCTTTGTTTGTTAGTAATATGTAGATAAGATAATGACAAATGATATTAGATAATTATCTAATTCAAATAAAAGATAATATGTACCTTATTGATATATTATTGTTTGTAGATAAAATAACATCAGATAATTTATAATGATATTAGGTGATAAGGTGGTTATACCTATTTGAATGATCCAACATAGAATATATACTATTAGTAAGAAGATATAGACTGAACGCATCCGTAATGTAGAAGATTTGACTTCCACACTTCTATAATAAAACTGACAAGGAGAACGATTAAGTATGTTTAGAATGACATTTAGAAAGTAAATAAACACTTTACCGGACTGTCTTTCTTTTCTATTTTTTTCCTGCCGTTGCTTCTAGAGTTTTTCTTCTTCCGTCACACATGATATTTCTTTCATACAGGTGATGTCCACAATGTCTCTCATCAGGAACGTGTTATGCTTGGTTAATCAGATCTGCAATTATTCGGTGATCACAGTATCCACAATCATTGTTGGTCCTTTTCAATTAAAATGTATGTCTAGTAAAGCTATTGTTGGGTTTGATTGATCAGGCTTGGAATTGATATTGAGATAGAGGCAAAAATTGAATCGTGACCAGGATCCTGCATCAACAAAGGGTAGGCTTGGTTTTAAGAGTTTGGTCTTTAGGTGGGGTATGGGCATAAAGGGGCACCTTTTTTTATTTTGTATGCATGGACGTTGGCCAAGTATATTTCCATAGATTTGCATAAGTACCAGGTTTTGGAACCTTTTTATCTTTGGCGGTAAGGTAGGCATGTCTTTTGCTCCTTTTTTATATTAACAAAACTTTTCCTTACCAAAAAATATAAAAACTCTTATAATTTTAAATTTTTTTTTTTAAAAAAACTATAGAATCCATTCAAATCTTATCGATATATGACATATTTTTATTCTTTTAATTTTTAAGATATAAATGCATTAAAATTCAAACTATAAAATTTTAATTATAAATTTTTTTGAAAAAAATGATAAATCATAACATTCTTACATAATCTTTTAAAATTTGTAAAAAAAAATATACTAAAATAATCTTTCAAAATCTTAATACAATACATTCCCATTAGTATATGATATGTTCATCAAATTTCATATCTATTGTAATTTAGTTGGAAATTTAGTAATAATGAGATTAAATATGTTTTTGTCCTCCAAAAATATATACCCTTAAATGAGATTTTGAAGATTTTTTTATATATGTAAACAACAGATTTCATTCATGAAAAAGAGTTTGCATTTAGCAAGATTTACTAAACTCAAAATAAGTAAGATCTTATATTTAAATGTTATAGATAAAAAAAAACTGTAATTAGGTGGAATAATTTCACTAACACAAAGATATGCTCTCTTTTATTTTGTCGCGAAGATATGTTTGCTTTAATCAACTTAAAAGTTATCTTTAAGTTTAAAAACCTTTAACAAAAAATGAAGTTGTTTGTCGATTTTTTTTAAAATTTTAGTTTGATAACACCTTTTAAAGTAAAAGTTATTAGTTATCATGTCCTATAAAAAAATATATTGAAATAAGCTTCTCCCTCCCAAAACCAATTTGAACATATAAATGAGAGTCTTTCGGATATTACAAATTTACAATGATTTTTATCTTCAAAACAAATTAAATATAAATTCTCACATAGCTTATATTTGATAAAATTAATTAAAAAGTTAATTGGTAGACAAAAATTAAAAGTTGATAACTAAAAATTGTTAAGTTGATTTATTAAATCATAAGTGTTTAATAAAATTATATGTTGGAGTTGTTGAAAAATATAAAATAATAAAAATGAACATATTTATATAATATTTTTATATGACCTTCAATTATAGTTTATGGATAACAATATATTTCGAGGTATTATATTTTTTTTAATGAATTTAAACTATTGTAATTGTTTATTTATAGATAAATTATTTTCATTACAATATAGTTAAAATAAATTGTCTAATAAAAAATTATCCAAACAATAAAAAAAAACTAACATTTATCATTTTCAATTTTGTGAACTATATTATTAAAATGATAAATTAGATTTTATAAATAGTACAATGATTCAAATAAATAATAATTTTTTGTTTTATTTAAAATGAATAATTAAGAAATTTAATAAATATTTTAAGGATAAAAATGAAATAAATTATAAAAAATATAAATTAAAATTAAGGTTTTAAAAAATACTATTTAAAATAACGTTTTAAAATCCACTAGAAACTATTCGAAAACGTTTTGGATCTTTATAAACATCAACTCACTTCTATTAGAAACTCTTCATTGAATTTAGTTGGAAGACAATACAATCAAGTTGCTTACATCTTAGCGAGGACATCCTGATCTTTTTCTTATCCTCGTGTTTTTAAGCTTATTTCAACATGTATCAATTATATTATTGATGATAAAATGAGATAAGTGTTAGAAGTAAAAAAAAAGAAAAAAATTACTAAAAAATTATTTATCAAACAATTAAACAAGTTTTTTTTTACTGATAAAAAAATAATTGAATGTAGATGTTGTCCACCAATTCATACTATCAGATAGTACCCAATAATGAATAACCCATGCAACAATGTTTCAACTCTGCTTGGCCAGAAAAAAAATACCCGAATTAAGTTACTTTTTGGTATATACTGACTGAAGGCGTAAAATTGAATGCGGAAAATACAAAGCAAAATAAGAATAAGGATAATTATATTAAAATAAAAAGTCGATATTAAAATATTTTAAATTCAAATTAAAATTTTATTTAATTATAAAATCTCTAAAGTATGTTTGTACCAGATAATTTAAAATTCTAACAAAATTTAAATTTTAAGAATTTTAAATACTTTAATTGAAATTATTTCATTTTCAAAATTCTGTGTTTGGATAAAAAAAATTAAATTTCTTCATTTTCAAAATATTATATTTAGATAAAGAAATTAAATTTCTTCAATTGTCGTCCGAAGCCAATGAATCCTCTACCAACCAAACTTGGGCTGCCTAATTACATGTGAGTTGCGGAATGAAACTGCAACTAAGCAAAGAGTGGTGGGGTGCAAGAGTCTATAAAAGAAGAAAATTTCAATTTTTCACATTTTAGAAGGAAATTAAAATTTAACATTTTTAGTTGTTTAAAATTTTGTTTTAAAATTTCAAAAATTTAAATTATTCATATAAAAATATCCAAACAATAAATTTTAGATTAATTTTTTTAAAATTATATGATAAATTACTTTCCTCATTTAAAATTCTCTATTCACACACACTCTAAAAGATTTACCAAACAGAAAATCAAATATATTAAATATTTAATTTATATCGTCTTAAAACATTTCAAATCTATCATCATGGTGACATCGATAGAGATCATATTGTTAAGGACGATGATAGTCATGACGACGATGATTATTGTTGTGAAAATCTTAACATATAAAAAAATGATAAAGAATATAAATTAAATTTTAAAATATTTAATTTTTTGTTTAGTAAATTTTGTAAAGATTTTATAATTAAATAAAATTTAAAATATTTTTATATGTACACACACGCCTTTGAAACACAAACCACAATCACCAATTCTTGCAGTGATGGCATTGAAAATTTATATAGGATTTAAAGTCACCCCAAAAAAATTATAAACAAGGAAATAGAAAAATAATAGAAATATGACAAAGAGTGAATGTTGTCATCATAAGGCTTTGGCCAATCCAAAGCATAAATTTATACGAAAGGTCAGGGAGCAAAAGAGAGGTTGCACATATGCATTTAGGAAAAGAAAAAAAAAACGTGAGATTCTATAGGAATATTTAGAATTATTTATATTCATAGATATAAACACAAAAATTATTGTATAATAACCATAACCATTATCCAATCCAAGAGTGAAAACACTCTTCTTCAATGGACCCTGGAAGGCCCAATATATATTGCGATAGGACTTCCAACAACGTTATTTTCATTTGACCATTCTAAACGTCCAAAACCAGTCGAGGGTGGTGTAAATGAGACGGTATATGACTTGCTCTCATTTTGGTCGAAGCTCAAGACATCCGGCTCAACTTCCAAAGTAACCGATACCTTAGGCGGATTAAAAAAATAATCAAGAAAGAATAAATAAATAGTCAGACTAAATTATTATTTTGGATTAAATAGAACAATAAAATAAGTTTATTATAATTTACAATGAGATTTCAAAAGATCATGATGACAGTATGAGAGTTAGTTTAGATATAAGTATTGAGTTTAAAATCTTTGAATATGAGTTGTTACAATATAGACTAAAATATTTCTGCAAAATGCATATGATTAAACTGTATTTCTCATTTCAATGAAAAATAAAAACTTTAATTACCTTATAAATAAGTGTTAATGCATGAATTATAAATAAAAATAATTAACAAACACGACCAACTATATAAGAAACACGAAAAATAATTAATAAATACTGCAAATAAATGTTAAAGGTATATTAATATTTTAATGAAAAAATTTAAGAAAAGCACCGCCCCCAACTCATAGGCTAGATTCGCCCATGCCTTGTATGATCTTGCGACCCCAACATTAGTAAGAGTCCAAGTGTGTTTAACAACCAGCGTTGCATTGTTGTTTGTTGTTTGTGTTGGAATACAAGTGTGAATTAAAGTCTTATATCTGATAAAAATAGACAAATTGAATACCATATAAATGAGGAAAAAATTCATAAATATAAGCAGAGAAGATTATTAGAGTAATGCAAGTTGTTAATCTAGTTGAGAATCAATGAATGGCATGGTCATGTGTGTACAGCATTTCTGCTGTGTCAGATGCTGATTTCAGAAATGATTTGTACCAAATGTATGGTGATCGAAGCTTGATGGCATTTCGGATTTGGCCAGGTGGACAAAGTTAGTACCTTTCTGGTTCTCTGTTTTCTTCTCCATATTTGCCAAAGATAGATCATGGAGGACAAAAAGCAAAACAAAAATAGTTGCAACAAATGGTTTCAAAAACATTTCCATGCCAATCAGTTTTTGTTTTGCAATGACGATGTGACTCTGTGAGAGCAGTTTAAATACAAGAAAATATTTGGACAAATGAACATTTGGAGGCATTTTTTTTTTAAAGATTTACCTTGAAGATAAAATTTAAATTAATATTCTAAAAGGGAGTAAGTTGTAGAATAATATGCTACTTCTGAATTATTTTTTCCAATGAAGTTGAATAAAATTTTCCGACTTCAATTTTTTTTAAACACGATTTTATTAATATTTTCTTTCACTTTTATATTTGATATATTAATTAATTTTCTTTATTATTTTTTAAAATAAATTATGATTTCATTATTTTTCTATCACATGAAAATTCTAAAATCATTTACTCCTATATTATTCATTATATTATAAAAAATATTAGTATATATAAAAATTAGAATAAGAATATTGTTAAAAATACCTCCATTAAATATTAAAGAGTAAATCAATAAATTACACTTATTCTCCTTAAGTTTATCTTAATTACACCATACATTTTTTTTATATTTTTATTCATTACTTTTTAACTCTTTATACAAACCTTGTTAAGTTTTTGTTAAAAATAAACTCTAAACAAAAAAAAAAAAAATTGCCCTTTGATCTTTTCCCAACTCCCTCTCTGAAATAAACAAAATCACTGATACTTCCCTTGATGCTCTCCCTCAACTCCATAGGCGTGAATCCACGTATGAATGAGGGGGTGTACTTGCACCATCACTTTTAGAAAAATTATATATTTAATGTGCTTATTTTATCTTCTTAAAATTTTATATATTTGAATTAATCATGCATCCTTATTTATTTATTTATTTTTTTTTTACTTTTTTACGATTCTCCTCAGTGACATAGGTTCTTAGTTTTGTTAATGCTCAAATGTCTTTCCCACCACGTGGGTGAGTACGACACTGGCATCTCTGAACGCTGCTCCCGCCACCGCCTGCCGCCATATGAAGAACAATGGAAGAGAACGGTTTGAGGAAGAAAGATACAGGGAAGCCATCAAAATATTTCCTTTTGTTTCTTTCACTTGTTTACTCACGCACCTATTCTTTTCAAATTCAAATTCCCATGTCCTCTGGTTACGAGTTAGTAAAAAACTACCAACCTTCATCAAATTTCACACATCGTTAAGATAATTGTACTTAATGTATTCTGTGCAGTAGGTTTGCAGTGAAGTTGGCCAAAGACGAAGATGAGGGTATTTTGGGTAAAACATTTCCATAAAAATCATGTGTTGATCACATGACAGGTCCCATGCATATTCTCAGCCCCTTCCTCTTTCCCAGTTTCCGAAAATCATTGTTTGGAAATATATATTTTTAAAAATGTGTAATATGGGAAACTAGTTTCCGGTGTTAGAATTTTACTGAAACGGTTTCGTCTTAGTTTCTTTTGCAGTACTTTCTTTCAAATTCAAATTCATAATAAAACAATGTTATTATTTCAGTATTGAGCCGTTTCAAGAATTCTGGTTTGATCAATCCTGCACTCTATGGTTGGCCCTTATGCGGGGTCCTTGGTGTGTGTTTGTTTGGCTGTTTTATGAAGAGGATGAATCCAATGTGTGTTTGTTTGTCTTTGTATTATGAAGAGGATGAATCCAATGTGTGTTTGTTTGGCTTTGTATTATGAAGAGGATAAGCCTATGGTGTTTTGCTTAATTAATGGCCTTTAAAAGTTGTCAACTTGATCGTGGTCAGCACGAAGAACGCGCTTAACTAATAAGGATTGTGTTAGAAAGTATTTATAATGACAACGAATATTGCTTCCTTCTGTCGTTTCATGGCAGAAATCATTAGACCACATTGGGAGCCACCGACTTTTGTAGTGTGTGTGTATCCAATATAGACATTGCCTCCCTTAATTTGTACACTTCCACTGTCTTGTTTATGTCCTTCTCGATCCTTTCAGAAAAAATAAATGATATCTTAATTATAAACTATTTTATATATGTTAAATTTATTAATTTTTATAATAATTATACTAAAAAGTTTTGTCTGTCATTATTTCTAAAAAGTTATACTGTATATAGTAAGATTTAAACTCGATTTTTGTGACATAACATTTTATTTTCACAGCATACTATCTTACTCTATTTGAGTAAATTGCCTAATACCATTTGCCTTCATGGGTTTCAAGGTATATTCATAATTAATTTCATGTGTTATACATTTTAATTTTTAAAAAAGCTTTTGAGAATGATTTATCTCCTTTAAGTTCATTTAAATAAGAGTTTATTTTCTAATCTAAGTTTACAGCGTCAACAATTCTAGACTATAATGTTCGAGTTGTTTAAAATATTTTTTTTTTAATATCAAAAATATCTTTTTAGAATAGGTATATGTTATTATAGAAGGAAATTTCCAGAAGTGAAAAGTTGTTCTAAGGGATGTACAGTGTACTTCTATAAGAAAACTGGGTATGATGGGTAATTAAAATATAACAAGGGGAGATGGGAGTGTACTTAAAAAAAATTGGAGGTGTAAATAACAAGTTCCTAAATATTATCTGTATTTAAATACGCTTCGGCCTTTTTATTTGGGCCTTAGCCCTATTTCTTGCCGCAAATAACGTGTCATGGGCTTCAAAAGTTCCGGGAGTAGTTGTAAACAAACTGAAGCCAGAATGTGAATGATTACGGAAGTAGAAGGTAGCCATCGTCATGGAAGTAATTATACACGTTCAAGTTATAACTTAGTCTTATATATGTAATAGTGTAATAGTGTAATACTATCTTTTTTTTTTGGTAAGGATAGTGTAATACTATTTAGGTCTTCTAAGTTATTTTTTTTATATTTACAATTAATAAATATGGTTTCTTCATCGATTTTATTTTACTTAAACACATCGATTATAATATTTTCTATTATAAGATGTAGAGGTTTATGATGAAATTGAGATATGAAATAGTTTTAAAAATAATCTATTTAATTTATAAAAAAGAAAAAGAGTTATAAATTTAAAAGTTTTAATAGTATGAAATGTAAAAGAGGATCAAGTTTGATTAAAATTTAAAATAAAAATTATAAAACTAAACATTCGATGACAATTAATATTAAATATTATTAATAAAGTCTCAAATTTAAATACTATAATAAAAAAATGTGATAAGAAAAAAAATATTAAATATTATTAATAATTAATTATTAACAAAATTAATAAATATTTCATACTAATAATATAATAAAAAATAATACAAATATAAAAACCGAAGCTGTAGGGAGGTGTCTCAAACATTTTTTTTCCTAAAAATATTTCTAGTCTATGGATAATAAAAAAATATATTTCATGCTTTCTCTTATATTTATGCATTCGTAAAAAAAAATTATACTTTTGTAAAAAAACAACTTCTTTCATACTCTCCATATCATATATTTCTTTAGAAAAAAAATTTCTGAAAAAAAGAATTTAATTTTTTTCATGTGCATATTATTATTATTATGTAATTAAGAATTAAATATGATTTTAATTATGGGACGGAGGGAGTGAGAATTTTAATCATAATTATTAATTACTTAATAACCAAGTTTACTACTAATTTATATTTATTTTTTATTAAAAAATAATTTAAATTTATTCATGTTTATATTATGACACTATAATTAAGGATAAATATGATTTTTTATTTTTTTGTAAATCCCTATTTTGGGGGTAATTGCCTAACTAGAGTAGCTTCTTCTTAAAGGCCGAAGAAGTTCCAAATACAATGTATGAGGTTTATATTGGGTTTTACATTTCAATAGAATCAGATTCAAACTGATGCGTGTCGCTCTGACAACCTTAAATTTTGCTTCTTTCTCTGCTAGAAACGCATGAAGGATCAAAATGGCTGCCCTTTTTCGCTTTATTTGTTGGTAAACAAAAACACGTGAGATTGGAAGAATATATGGGGTTGGGGTGTGGCTTTTACACTAAAGTTAACAACTTTCGTCGTTTTGGGGGGCTTTGAGAGAGTGTCATGGTCATGGAGGGAAGAATCTGCGAGGAATTAACGCCCAAGTATTATGCTCTTTGTGCCATTGGAGGAATGCTCAGTGCTGGCACCACCCATCTTGCCATCACTCCCTTTGATGTCTTGAAAGTTAACATGCAGGTGCTTCTCAAATATAATCATGTTTTACTATGTTTTATCACGAGGAGTTATAATATAAGGTGGGTTGGATGATTAAGGGAGAAGGGAAGGGGAAAAGTTGCGGATTCGATCTCCTCTGCTAACAAAACTAACATTCTAACAACTAACATTTGCCGATAAATAAAAAAACTATGTTTTATCAGGGGATAGAAATCAGGGAAGTGATTAGTCTCTTATGTTTTACTATGGTTTATGTTGGGATAGTTCAGCTCCCTTATATCGATCTTTGTGTCTTGAGAAATTAGTTTCTGACTCTAGGCTAGATGCTTCAGGCACACAAAAGAAATGGGGGAAGTGATGGAAAAAAAAACTCGAAGTGGGAATCACTTTACCCTTTTGCAAGTTAACAAATTGTAACACTTTTGTTATGTTATAGCAAAAATATTGAAAGATTAAATTTTCCTAATGTGTAGAAATAATAGTTGTTGATTTGATCATATTTGTTGATGGGGAAGTGATGTTGTTACATGTAGGTGCACCCAATTAAGTATTACAGTATTTCCTCTTGCTTTACTACCTTACTAAGGGAACAAGGGCCATCTGTTCTTTGGAAAGGTTGGACCGGCAAGTTCTTTGGCTATGGTGCTCAAGGTGGATGCAGATTTGGTCTCTACGAGTATTTTAAAGAGGTTTATTCCAACGTGTTGGTAGACCAGAACAGGAGTTTTGTTTTCTTTCTTAGTAGTGCATCTGCTGAAGTGTTTGCCAATGTAGCTCTATGTCCATTTGAAGCTGTTAAAGTGAGGGTTCAAGCACAACCCTGTTTTGCTAAGGGATTGTATGATGGCTTTCCAAAGTTATATGCATCAGAAGGCACACGAGGGTAAAGAAAAATTCAATACTTCATTTTTACTTGGTGTGCATCCGTATTTAGGAGATGATTATGATTATTTATCTTCTATTCCATCTACTACTTGCAGATTCTACTGTGGACTAATTCCACTTTTGGGTCGAAATATTCCATGTAATCTTCATTATCTCTTGAAGCTTTGTTTAGTTTTATACCAGTTAGGGTAATATAACAATAATTAGAAATTAAAGAGTCATTAGTAGTATTTTCTCATTGATATTCTGGATGTCATCAGCGAATAGCTATCTGCCATAAAATTACTGAAATTTTAACATCTTGCTTTTCTCTGTGCCTGTGGTGGTATATGTTGTTCTTATCGTTCCTGCTCTAGTCCCAGAAAATTGTAAAATCATTATATTATTATGTACATTGAGGTTCAAGTAACTATTTAATTGATCTGGTTAGAGACATTATGATAGGTAACCCCCATCGCTAGTTAAATAATTAGAGAGTTAGTTTGTTCGTTGGGGGCTAGGTTACTTAGAGAAATCAGGCATGTTGCCTATAAATAAGAGGGGAGGGAAGAGAGAGATCATCTTGCCATCTGTGAGAGAATTGAGGCTTTTGGGCATTGCGAGGTGCAAACCCTCAAAGTTTTGCAAGTTAGGCACTGTATCAAGGGGAGAAATCCCTTATCTTTCTGATAAGATACCAGGTTTCAATCACATTAGTTTCCTGTTGATTAATAATATACGAGATGTTGATTAATAGAATAACAATTGACTTCTTTCAAGCTAACCATGCTGAGTATTCAAATGTACATTGGGCCATGTTCTTGTAATAGTTAATTTTATTCTCTGAGTAGCATGACATTGAAATATTTGGTTTCAGTGACCGAGCTTTAACTCTTCACAAATGAAGTGAATATTAAGTATTGTGCTTATTTTTGGAGCAGTTTCCATGGTTATGTTCGCTACATTTGAGCATTCCGTTGATTTTTTGTATCGGAACGTGGTCAAAAGAAAAAAGGAGGACTGTTCAATAGGTCAACAACTTGGTGTAACATGTTTAGCTGGATATGCAGCTGGATCTGTTGGTAGCTTCATTTCTAATCCGGCTGACAATATTGTATCTTCTCTTTTTAACAGAAAGGCTGATAGTCTTGCACTGGTATTTGTTTCTTTAAAATTTTGTTTATGATACTTCCTTGAGAGCCACCGACCCCAATTAACTCGGGTTAACGGTGTTGTAATGTTCATGTTGATACTTCCTTGAGAGATAGGAGAGATCACACTAAATGTGCTCCACTTATTCTGTGTGCAGGCTATCAGAAATATTGGGCTAGCCAATCTATTTACGAGGAGCCTTCCAATTAGAATGTTGCTAGTCGGTCCTTCTATAACTTTGCAATGGTTTTTTTATGACACCATCAAAATTTTATGTGGAATGTAAGTGTATTACTCCCTAAACTTTTAAGCGATATTCAATAGTCTGCTCTGTAGTTTCTTGATTTCTTCTGTTTCATAATATTATTATCTAGTATCTACTAATTTTGAATCTTCCATTTTATATTTTAAGTCATGATTATATGTTATGATGTACGTTCTCACTCTCTTTAGACATAAAGCAAAGGAAGAGAGCAAAACTGGAGAAAGATACAGATAATTAATAATTTAGTGAATGCTAGTTTTTTACTAAAAAAATTAATGTATTACTATTACTCAATGAAGCCGAATTTGGTCTTAAATATCTATCAATGTTTTCTGTTCACAAAGTCCAAATTTCAGATGTCAATTCTTTTGTTTCAAGATAATCACAATATAAGAAAGCCTTAATATAAATTTGGATCTTGATATGGCTATACAATAATTTCCTTTTCTTGCACCTGGTATACGAGGCTGCTTTGGTAGGAGGGGAGGCTGGGAGTTGGTCATATGTGAATATTTAGTTGTCAATATGGAAAATGTTCTCGTTTGGAGTTGTGTGAGGAATCATATTAATGCTTATGCATGCATTATGTATTGCATGATCTACATCTATATTTGTATCACCTATGTTAAAGGTCTTTTGTGCCTTTGTGTCTTGACTTAACCTCATGGTCGTGCTATTTTTAAAGAGTGATCGAGGCATTTGCATAATTCTTTGTTTTGGAGAGAAGTTAACATTATCTTTTGACACCGTTGATAAATGGGGAGAAATGTCTAAATGTAGTGCAAAAAAAACAAAAATAAAAAAAATATAAAAGCAATACCATCAAGAGATAACATTATTTGCTTGGGGGCTGAGTAAACTGTAAAGAAATGAGCATGACAGGTCATGAAAGTGGTTTTTGTTGGTTAAGAATACAAAATATGATACTATCTGATATAAGAATACAAAAGAAGATTGTAACCACAGGCTATGGTCTTTGGCTTTAATGGGACATTGAACTGCCTTTACTACAAAGTAGGGAGTGAATGAGTGTGTTTGGCTCACCGGATCTGTTTATGACTTAATGTTGTTAAATGGAAGTGCCATGGCGGAGTGGCATGGCTGATTTTTTGCCAACTGGCATAAACAATTTGGGAGTGGAGGCCCACTATGGTGGTGTTGTAGGCTGCAACGGCATGTTTATATAGTGGAATTTTGGCCTTTCACCATCTGCCATTGATAATAACATTGGTATGACTTACCATTTCGCATGCCACAAAATGTATAAAGGCTATATTGTAGTTAAGCAGGTTGATGTGCTAGAGTTGCTGTAGTATGTTTAGGGAATGGAATACCATGGCTTGCAAACTTCTGTGCTGGCCACTGGCTGGTACTGCTTTTGATCACAAAGTATGCTATATGATGATAAATTTGCGAAATCTTCAACTGCTATGCTTTCATATAATAGAGATTATCTATGTTAATCTATCTATTTTTATGCCATCGGAACCAACCCTAACATTTAGGACTTTTGTGGCCTACATTTATGTTGTTGCATCTCAAGTCTGAAAGTAAATGATGTGGTGAACTAAACATAAGCTTTAATTTTCTATTTTCTGAAATTTGTTTTTGTTTTGAAACTTTGCAGGTCAACTAGTGGTGAAGTTAGAACTGACATGAGAGGAAATGGGGCAGGCTAGATTCAGAAAAATGGAAATCTCCGGTCACATTTTTCAGGCTGACATGTATATTGCAAGTCATTTTATACTATATACAGGGTTAGTTTTGTGGTAGCTTTTGCTTTCTGCCACTATTTAGTCTTCTTGAATTTGTCATTACAGGCTTTCATTGATGCCTTTGAAATTTGCTTTCCAAAAAGAACGAGGAGCCCATTTATATTATCACGTGTACTAGCATATTAGGTGTTGCACATAACAAAAGAAAATACAAATTTACTAGCAATGCTTGTGCTGGCAATTTACCAGTTAAGGTTTTATGCATGCCTCATGGCATGCCACACTCGATTTTACATGACCTTGATTTCTTCTAATCCGTACTTCTATTATCTACTTGTCAACATTTTCTTGTTAGCAGTTTTCAAACTTTTCATATTGTTTTGATATATTATTTGGTGTTGGATATTTCATATTTGATAAGTGACATGATTAAAGAGCACGACTCCATGAAAACACTATCTTACGTGAGAACATAAAAATAACTAATAACAATTATCGAATTAAGATTAAAAATAATAAATAATTAAGATTAAAATATTTCAAATTTCAAATTGAAATTTAATATATCTTCACATCATTAAAAGATTAATCAAACAATTATAAATAGATTTATAAAAATCTCAATTATTACTCCTTAAAATATCTTAATATCCACCACCATGACCACCTAATTGTTGTTGTCATCACCATCATCATCAATCGTCACCATTTTTGTCATCATGATCTTCACATTCGTCGTTGTTACCACCATGATTGTTGTCGTCATCATTATTGTCATTAATTGCCATCACCATCATTGCTATGACTGTCATCACTATTGTTGTTGCCACCATCATTGTTGGCAACTGCGGTGGCGGTGACAACGACGATAGTAATGACGACGGTGGTGACGACAGCGACAATGATAACGGTCATATCGATAGAGGTGACAGTCATGATGATGGTGATGAATTAATGATAATTAAGATATTTTAGGAAATGATTTGTTTGATGAATCTTTTATATACTTTAAAATTATATTACATTTTAATTTTAATTTTTAAATATTTTAATCTAAACTATCTATTATTTTAAATTATAATCTAATGATTGTTATTAGTTCTCATGTTGTCTCATAAGAAAGTGGTATCAAAGGAGTCATATTCTATGACTAAAATAGTGTATATAAATGAGATACAACTTTCATTTTATGTGTTAGGTTTTGAGACTGAGTTATGTCGAAAAACCTAAATTATAAGATAATATTACAGTTTATCTTGAAAGTTGTTGTTAGGTTTATTTCATCACATATTATTGGACCATGCGGAGATGTCTAAACTTCACACTCAATACGTTCTAGTCCTTAACATGAAACGGGTATGCTAGAAATCACACATTAATTAATAAAATGAGTAAAATAGCAAACATAAATAGAAGACAACACTTGTTCCATGAGCTAAGTTTCCAGGTCAAGTCAGAGCCAAAACTCAAATTATAAGATTTTGGGAAGGTCTTTTCAAGTTTTAACATCGAAGGAAAGGAGCCTTTCATCACTTATACTGTTAGTGAGGGCAGCAGAATCATCGATCACAGCAGTCTTTTAATACAACTGTCGTTTTTGTCTGCCAACTATAAGCAACTGAATCACAAAGGACACTATTATTGAATTGAAGGAAACTGCAAGCTCATGGCTCACGAGCAGAATAAGCAGGGGCATGGAAACTGCAATCACACATTGTACTGACACCATTCACCAGATGTCCTTAAAATCTCAGCGTGACATGGTTTGTTATTGAAGGGGCAGTGGCACTATCTTAGCTATGTGAAAATGTACTCTCACCATTATGTCACTATCAGATACACTTTCAAGAACACGTTGAGTTGGCCCCTCTTATCTACCGTCCTTTTTAACTGAAGATTCATGATCATGTCCTGCCATGTTGTGGCCAGAAAATCGGGTGATGGGTCCAACACTATCGCTTTCAAAACCCTTCTAGATAATGACAAATAACTGAATGATGAATACCAAATTGGGAAGTCCACTGCACAAACTTTATGTTTATATCCCACTGAAGCAAAACACAGTAGTAGCATACAAGATTTCTCAAGTTAAACTGTTAAAGTAAACTCGTTAGTGACGCACGAATGAACAAGTGGATGATTTCATGCTAGCTTGATTTACCGTTAAGAGACCTCCAAACAACCGTTGAATTAAAAATTCTGAATTCCTACTTCTCACAAAAACATGTATGGAAATATATGCACATTCAATCTAACATTAAATCAAACACATCCTTGGTGATCATAACAACAAACAAAAATTTGAGGATAGTTCAAATAACAAGCAAGATAGTAGCATCCTGTGAGCTTCAACGTATGCACTTACAAAAAATCCATTTTTTCTACTTTGGTTTTCCGTTAAATTCGTGAGTTTCTTTCTTTTTAACGTAAAGAAGTGATTTAGGTGTGCACTCAAGGAAGCATTCACGGGATTCATGGTAAAGTTGTTTCTGTTTACTTTGTTTTAATATCTATTTTCCCGAAACTTCTACGATAAAATAGTTATGAACATGTATAAAGGTGTGGTTCTTGAACCACGGTGATCTTCTACTGATAACATCATCATATCTAATGGCTGTTAATACAGGACATTTTTTAGGTGCACAACACATTTTTTGTTTTATAAAAACAAAAACCAAACAGCACATATATTGGCATTAATCTTACCACGTTGTCTTGATGCTACACATACTCAAAAGAGAGCTTTGGAATGAAAATAAAATTACTAATTCCACAACTTATAATAACAAAAAAAAAAAAAAACGAAAGTAGACACCCGCACAAATTAGTGTAAATCATAATATTTTTATGTGGAGTCTTATTTTTTTGTTACATTACGTGAAGTCTTATTAACAAGTGTTCCAAAAGCATTGGTTAAAAATTTATTAAGTAGATAATTTTGGAATTAAATATATTTTTAGTTCTCTAAAAATAGTATAACATTCATTCTTAGTCTCTCATATATAAATCATATAATTTGTTTAATCTCTCGTTTATAAAAAATGTGTCATATGCAATTTATTTTTCTTGGTGAATTTGAAGTTTTTCTTGATCGAAAATCAATGATTAACTTGAGTCATATGTGATTTTTATTTCTATAAATGAGAGATCATGGACAATTTTTTTATGAAAGACAACTACATTTAACTTACTTTTGCTGACGAGGGATAAAAAGGAAACAATTTATTTGAGAGACTAAAAACAGATTGTCTTAATTTTGAAGAGTAAAATCATATTTAACTCTAATTTTCATTAAATTATAATAGAACTATATTAGAAATCATGATACAAGTGTATCAATAATATTTTCCCCATAATTATTTTTTAATTTGTTAATTAATGTCAGAAAAGTGCTCGTTAGTTATATATAGAAAAAAAAAATACTTGTTAGTATTCTCCTTTTATACATTAAATTAGCATATTGTACAAAGTTCTTTCAAGAAAATAAAAAAAAAAGCATATTGTGCAAAATGATTCAGTGACAGGGAATAAAAAGTCATTAACAGTTATACATTTGCATATACTCTACTGGCAACCAACTGGGAAGATATATCTTCGGTCTTTCTCTTTCTTTTTTTAACATTAAACTAACCTTATAACCCCTACAAATGTTGACTTGGTACTGCACATATTAAATTACTGTGATGTATTAAAAAATTTAGTGTGGGGATCGAATCCCCACCTAGGTTAATTTTTTTTTTATAAAGAAAAATCATCTTTTTGGTATGAACCATTTCATTAAACTCATTAAAATGATCATTGACTAGAGGAAGGGTTGTTAGAAGTCTGTGCTCTATTTCATGCCCATCAGTAAAGCAATAATGCTAATGCCCCTTGCTTCAAATAAATCCTGCGTTAATGTCAGTAACCTTAAAAAAGAATCTAATCCCCGAAGAAATGTATGGATAAGCGCTAAACAGATCTGGTTCAAAAGAGCTTTTTTCTTCTCTAATCTCTCTCTCTGTGGAACAAAAGAAAAGTTAATCCGTTATTAACAACAATAATATTTTATCTGGTCAATTAACATTTGCATACGTCATTGTTAGGCATCTTCAATGAAGATTTTACTTGAACAGTCTTTGCAACTCAAGTTAGAAACTTGCACATTGCAGAGAAATGAAAAACTTGCGTATTGAGAGAACAGAGAGATAAATATATAAATAGATTCTATATCAGCAATTTTCATCTGTCTACAAGTACTAAGGTCGAGTTTTTAAAATCCTAAAATATGACTTAACGTGGATTTTTAGTAGATATTAACCTTAATCAAATTCTTGATTACTTAAACAAATGATAATAAGAATGTAGTCAATTAAAATATACTTTTAGTCCTTTATCTTTTTCACTTTAAGATTCATTTTAATTTTTTATCTCTTAAAGATTTGTTTTAGTTCTTTAACTTCTTTTATTCAAAGAAAGTTCTTTATTTTTTAAATATCATATATATATATATATAATTTGACAATTATGCTCCCATGTAGTGTAATTATTTATTTATAACTTGAAGAACCTTGATGTATTTTTTGTAAAATTGTTCTCTTCGTGTGATATATATCCACGTTATTTCATATTATCGCTTTTAAGTAAACATTATTCTAAAATGAAATTATTTTTAATGTAATGGAATTTTAATAATGAAATTTCAATAT
>PYAF01001476.1:582866-655491 GCA_007407185.1 Glycine tomentella | reverse complement strand
TTATTTTGCTAGCTATAATGTTTTTTTTTTTTTTTTATAAAAAAAGTGAAAGTTATCTCATAATGGTAGAGTGGTCTACATAAATTGTAAAAAAAGAATCCAAGAGTGCAAGTAAAAAAGCATGAAGCTCCAAATAACTTGTTAATTCAACAATTGATTAAAAATAATGCCAAAACGTGTGATTTATCTTAGTTTCATTATTTTACTAACAAATATTAATTGTTAATTTTTAGGAGAAATGTGAACTCACAACCTCTTCTTTTCTATTTTTTCTTTAACTAATAACATATCAATCTTATAACTCCTTTAATTAATCATAGTACTTGTTGTTCGTTCAATCAATTATATAGTTATATGGAAAGTGACCAATTCCAAGCATATCATGCAAAGTAACAAGATAAATCCAATAACAAGAAAACAAAATCACTGTAAAATTCGGAAATAAACAGTTCAACATATAATTTAGTTACAATAATAAAAAAAAAAATTCAAGAACAGAACTAATATCCCGAAAGAATCCATAATGAATGAAAGAAATTAAAGAAAAAGAAAACTACTCCTTTCACAAGATAAATTTGATACTAAGCACTCAAATGTGCACGTTCAAATTTATTAGTGTTGCATGACGCTACTTTTGCTTGTGCTTGTTTTGACATTGAGTCTCGCAATTTTTTTATTAGATTGTGTTGCTTAGAATGGTTGTGTACTTGTGTGCAAGTTTGTACGACCATACATGTTGTCCTATCTATCAATTTTTTTTTCTTTTCCCATAATTTTGTTGACTTCTTTTTATAAAGTGTTAACGTTAACACTCAAGCTCATCAAATCCACAATAATTAAAGAAAAGAATGATGAAATTTTCAATTCAAGCTCAAGAATATGAACTGATTTTTTCGTAACTAAACAGATATAGAATGTTAGCCTATCAATTCACTGACCTAAAATGTGGGTGATTTACACTTTTAAATGTTTTATCTTTCCTCTTGTTTTTCTTGCCCACACTAAGCATGTTTCTCAGCAAATAACTGAAGAAGGTGGAACCTCTCCTAAAAAAGCCTCCCCTGGAAGAGCTTTTTATTCCAAAAATAATTGAGCAAACTTTTGGATGCATAATATTACATTATTCAGTACTAGGGAACTTTAAAAATTTTGTCCATAATTTACTTTTAGTGCTTAAATATGTCAACTTCTATAATTTTGGTATCTAGGGTCCATAGAGAACCCCTACTAGCTAGCATGTATGATCCTGGATTTACATGTAACTTCACTCATTATCACGTAATTAAACATGTATGACAACAACACTTGAATATCTAATTGTGCCACGCCATTGCAACCAATGTTTTAACACTTAAGTTTGACATTTTAGTCAAAAAAACCCCAAGTTGAATCTAATGGTCTACCCCACCAGTGTTGGCATATTTCGGGTTGAAAGAAAGAATTAGGGGCTGCCATCCCCATCCCATATGCTAGGGTTGAAAAAGCTGTCTTGAATCTTTAATATACTTTCCTAGGGAGAGGGATCGATTACATTAACTTGTGAATGTGGACCCTTTTAATAGACTCAGAGGTAGAGGAAACTTTGAGAGCTAAGATATTATGTTTGAGATTTATGTGATGATGTGAATACATACTAACGAAACTTGACACAATTCACACAAATAGTCGCATCTCTTAAATATGTTAATTAGGTGATCTCTAACTATGTGTACTGTATGAAAAGGATTTTATTAAAAGATATATAATTTATTTTGATGATTTTTACGTCTTAAGATATTAGTATATTTAATTATTGGCTAAGAAATATTCTTAGTAAAAAAAGAAAAATATGTATATACTAAATATAATTTTGTATTGTTATTAGAAGTTTAAATTAATTTTTTAGTCTTCTAATTTATTTTTTAGATTCAATTTAGTTCTCTAATTTTTTTAATCCAATTTGGTCTTCTAATTCTAAATTATAAAAAAATCACACTTTATAACTCTTCAAAACCATCACTAACTAGTTTTAAATCGTCACAAATGCATATTTTTCCAAAAAAAAATCAATCGATTTTAAAAGTTAGAGGATCAAATTAAACAAAAAAATTAAACGACTAAATTGAATCGATTTTATAAATTAGAGAATCAAATCGAACAAAAAAAAATTAGAGGAAAAAATTAAATATAAATAATGAATTAGAGGAAAAATTAATTTATCCTTATTAAAATTGTGATTAATGAGATGACGAGAGATCAACCTTCTAACAAGTAACAACGATCAAGCACAGAAGGCTATTATTATTATAAAAAAAGTAAAAATAAAAAGCATAGGAGGCTATTACAGGCAGAGTCTGTATTTGCCAAACTATATTCCATAAAGCCAAAATTTCAAATAGGCCATTCTAAGAGATTGGATGGCAATCAAGGAGGCAAAATTATTAAGAAAAAACAAAATATTTTTCTTTATATTATCTTCTTATGATTATTTCAATTTTTCTTTAACATATAAGTTCCTTTTTCAGGTTATATGAGTACGTATTCTTTTAAGCAAATGTTAAGGATCTAAAAGAAAAAAACATATGATTTTTAATAAAAAAAATTATCAGACTCAGTGTTCCTAAAAAAAACTCATTAGTATGACCGATTCTTGTTATTCTAGAAGCTGAGGTGTCATGCTGTCGACTGTCTACGGAATCCATCCAAAATAATACATTCCAGAACAAAAGTCTAGTTAGCACTAGCCTACTACAACTGGCCAAAGGTCTAAAACTCTGCCCATTTCATTCTTTATTATTGACTTGATTCTCTGACTTTTTCCCCTCATTTAAGTTATCTCTTTGAAAGGCTATTTACGAAACATGTATCAGCAGTCTCCAGCTGCCCACGTGATTAAATGAACCATGATGGCTGCTACGTGATTAACTAATAGAATATGATGATAATGGTTAATTTATTTACCTCTTTTTCGTTGTTATTATTAGTCCTTCCAATATTTCCAACTTCTTCTCGTTTTAAAGTTCTAGCAAAGTAAATTTCATTTAACAAAGCTAATGAAATGGCAAAATCCACAGAAAGAGGACATTCTCTGGAAGTGGTACAAAAGGTAAACTGTAATTCGTTTAACAATAGAGTGAAGTTACAATTGTACATAACATACATAATAACCATAGTACATAATCATCTTCGGTTTCTCCCCCACTGTCCGTCGTCTCTGTTTGCCTGTTGGATTGTGTACACTTCTTTCAACTTTCAAAGCAACAGAAATACAAATGAAATAAATAGAAAATTCAAATTATACAGGGAAAAAAAATCAGAAAATACTGAACAAGAAATCTACAATTTGTGCCGCCAAGTCAAAGCAAATTATAACAGCCTCCAAAGGCTGTCAATTCATTCTTGCACGATCCATATCTCTGCATATTATTGACCGCACACTGAGATATATTTGTCTCTATTTTTAAATGCATATCCCTGTCACATAGGAAAATAGTAAACATCAGCAGCCATTTCATTCCCTCTTTGCTATCATTCAATCTATAGAAATCCAACCGTGCAACAAGTAGTGAGCACTGAGCAGGGTATTTGGAAGACCCTCCGTGAAACTTATTTGATCTTTATGAAAATAAGTTTATCTCACTCTCTCTATAAGCTGTTTTTAGCTTATTTAATTAACTTGTTGGTTAAGCTTATTAAAATAAGTCATTTTTAGTTTATTTTAATAAGTTTCATGGTTAAATTTTTTACTTGAGCTCTCACATAATATGAACAGATTGATAAATGCTTAATTAGGTTGTTTTTACCCAAATGCACCCTAAAATAATCCTCTGGGATAAACACTTATAAGTTAAGCCTAGAACAACCATTTCATGATAATACACAAATACCAATTTTGCAGTAGATGTACAGACCTAGAAAACCTACACATGGAATCTGTTGCTTGCCAATAATGGTGTCATTGAATGAAATCAGGTTTTCACATAATCAACCCCGTCACGCTTTCTTTTGTTAGACTTTGAAAAGAAGCAGATCTGAGCCCAACTTTTTTTCTGCTTAAGTGGCTGTGCTTTAACATCCTTCTTTTCCCTCTTCTCAACAAGCTCAGCCATGTACTGGACAACAGCCTAGGATGCACCAACACATGAAAGGTCTTCATTAAAATATCAAAGGAACAAGATTAAAAACAAGAAAACTGAAAAAGGAAAAAGTTACCTGAGCTCCCTTATCAGCGATTTCTCTTGGTGGAACTTCAAGAGGATTCTCTTCCACTCGCAGGACGCGTAGTCGAGTGAGCATCCTAAACGATTCAGGAAGCACACGTATCTGATTATTGCTGATATCCAATTCCTCAAGCAATTCAAGGTTCCCAATGGATCTCGGTAAGGATCTCATGTCAGCAAAATTGTTTCCTATGTTCATCTTGACAAGAGAGGTGGCAAAACACAAGCTCTCAGGCACCGACTCAAGCTCGTTGAAACTCACATTAAGTTCCTTGAGGTTTGTTAGGGATGACATTGTTGTAGGTAGTTGTTTGATGTTATTGTACCGCACAGACAAAATCTCCAGGCTCTGAATCTTTCCAACAGCTTCGGGCAGGGCCTTAAGCCGGTTATAGTCAACGCGAAGCTCCCTAAGGGAAGAACAACTACCAACAGAATGTGGAAGTTCCTCTATATCATTTGTTTCCACATTCAATATTTCAAGTCTAACAAGCGACCCTATAGTATCAGGAAGTGCTGAAAGCTGATTTGAACTCAAATCAAGCTCCTCTAGACGCACCAACCTGCTAAAAGAAGCAGGCAATAGTGTTAACTGATTTCCCCGCAGATCAAGATAAACCAGACTAAGGAGATTTCCAACAGAATCGGGAAGCTCCGTGATTCTATTGGAATGCAAGTCCAATCTGGTCAACGACGAAAGCCCTCCAATGGTAGCAGGTAGGGCCATAATCCGATTCTCAGACAAATCAAGAGTCACCAAGCTGGACAACTTCCCTATCGAATCAGGTAGCCAATCAACCTGATCCATCAACTTGTTCTGCAGTTTGAGATCACGAGTCCCTTTCTTCGCAGACACTTCAATTAAGCTAGCAAGCTTGATCAAACTCAACTTATCCCCATCTTGACCTGGCAACAAAACAACATTCACAAGATTTCTTAACACTTAAAGTTCCAATACAAGTAACTAAATAACAAACAACAACGAAAAAACCTCGTTATACCAGGTAAGGTCGGCTACATGGATAACAAAGTATCAGACTCAGTAACTAAATAACAAAACCAACAAAGAAACAAATAAAAAAAAAAAAAAAAAACTGAATTGAATGTTGAGTGGCATGTCATATATGGATACCTGCAGTGGTTGTAGGTTTTAATGACGAATCCAAAATACTTGCTTTCGATGGGATAGTGGGTTCAACCCCATATCCATTAGAGTAAAACGAGGACATGGACTTCTTCACATAACTGTCATCTCGGGTGACCAACTCAGAACGTTCTTTCTCTGCGTGGAACTTTCTAGAAGTAGTAGCAGCAGGGGCAAGTGGCGGCTTATCAAAACCGCCCAAAGAAACCGAATTCTTGGAAAAGCTGGTAGAAACCGAGGAAGCAGAGCCGTTACCGTTAGAGTAACTTGTTTTGGCAGAGGGAGAAGCAACGCACTTGGAAGCTCTCTGAATCAATTCATCGAACAGGGAATGGACGTTGTCGAGATCGAGGAGTTTGACGGCCTCTCTTTTCTGGTCCTTGCTGAGGTGATAAACGAAGTTCCTCTGCATCTCCTGGAGCACCATGAAGAGCTCTTGGGGCACATCAACGCCCTTGCTCTGCCGCGCTATGGCTTCGAGCCTCGCCTGGTCTTCTTTTTCAACATTCCCGATCAAACCTCTGGCCGCTTCGACTTCGTCTATCCCTGGCCGTGCTGGAAGGGATCTGTGAATCCTCATTATCTCCTCCACCACCTCGTCCACCGAATTCCAACACTCCATCTTTTTTACAAACCTGAATCACATCACATATCACACCTCGTTATTATCACTATTACCCTCTGAGAGATCTGAAACTGAAAGAAGAGGAAGAGTGGAGAATTTTCTCTCTCTCTCTCTCTCGTTGTTCAGTTAGAGGGGAAGTGTGAGGGTATTTTGAGGGCGCGAGAATGGATGGTGACAGATGAGTTGTATCAACAATAACATCTGCTATTGCTCACTTCCTTCCTCTTTCATTTGTCTTATGCGCCACTTTTCTTCTTTCCTTATTTGCCCTTCTCCCTTTCCTTAAATAACAACACGCCTCTCGTAAACTTTTGTTTTCCCCGCCCGCGGTTTTATTAATTAACGGCTTCATCAAACCACTCCATTATTCTTTCTCTTTTTCATGCATATTTATAGGCAACAAACAATATCATCTTCAAATTAATAACATGATCTTCCCAAAATCATCTACAAACACGTGGATCAATTGATTCAAAAATTATTCTAATTTCATAAATTTTAAGTTCAAGTTTTAAATGTTTATAGGAAAAAAAATTTTGTCATAATTTCACTCATTTCTTATAGAAACATCCCCATACCCCATTACCCCATGCATGAAAAATGTACGTAATATTTTCTAATAAGAATCTTAACTTTGTAAAGAAATTTATTTTAATTGATTCATTACATATAATTTTGGAAAGATGTGTATATTATTATTCAACATGTGGATTGACTAACACTGGTTTGTTTTTATCTTATTTCAATAATTTGAAGTTATTATCGAAGCAAAAATGTCCTCCATAATGAATTAGTAGGGGGAAAAGAGGAGGAAAGATGTGTTTATTAATATTGATTGTCCTAAACATAAGTGTGTAGTTTATAGAAAAATATTGGGGGAAGATCGAATAAATAAATGCAAATGAAACAGGTGTAAGTGTTGGGACAGGGGACACGTCCAAAGGTGTATCCAGCTGGCATTGCCACTACTCACGCCAATGCCATAACCCTTTTCTGCGGCTAACCCAACACAAGACTGCAACACAACACGGAACCGGTAGATACAACACTGGATTTATGGACTCGGTTCCTTTTTCCCCCTCTTATGGTTATTATAGTTTTTTTGTTAGTATTGTGATTCAGGAAAGGGTAGTAGTAGGAGTCAACTTCATGGGTCTTATTGCGTCATATATGCCTCAATTCAATAATAATAATAATAATAATAATATTTAGTTTTAATCAAGATTACATATATATTTTTATTGGAAATAATCTTAATAGAGTAAAACAATAGATTTTAATATTGAAACTCGATATTAATGATAAAATAAAAAAAATTTAGTGTGTGATTTATGAAAGTGTGAATGATCATCCTTTATACTAGTCCTCCCATGATCTCCACTCTGATATCGCATTCAGACTCACGTGCTGTGGCACTAGCTGTCCCCTCAGCTTCAGGCGAAGCCCATGTACATGTTACCCTCCTGCTCCTACACCTATTTAGTATGTATATAACCAACCAACCACCATCATGCATCATGCATCATGCATCATCCTCATCCACTCCTTCGTCTTCCTGGGTCACTCTCATTTCACAGGATATACTATCATCTCCCCTCTTAATTCACATTCCTACCCCCTCTCTTGTTTCTCATTAACTTCAATCAAAACAACTCTTCACATCACTAGCTCCTCTTTGTGTGTGGTCTCTTGCCTTGTGTGATGTTATCTTTAATTTATGGGATGGAAATTTAGAAACTTCATTGAAAAATATGACATGTTATAGCCTTATAGGCAACCCGAGCAAAACTAGGATGCACCTTTCAACTCTCTATTGTTCTCTTCCTTGCCTCCTCATCATTCATGCAATCATATGCATATGTTTATTTTCATTTATTTTTCACTAGTACTTTTATTTTTAATTTCTCTATAATTTTAAAATTATTGAGGGATGAGAGTCGATGGACGGTTGACCATTAAAACACCTTCCAATTAATTAATGTTTATATGTTGATTAGAAATGTATGATTCTTTTTCTTATTATTAAATTTCGTATTCATGCTTTACTCTCAGGAAAGACATAGCTAATTAATTAAGATTTTTGCTTCATTTCTTTAATAAACATAAATAAATTTGTCGACTTGTTGAAGACCATGAAAAGTATTTTTCTTTTCTTAAACATCTGTCACGATTTCTTGAAAATTAAACGGCGAAAATATATATAGTTTCTTAAAGCTTCCTGATGCATGAAGTTTTTTTTTTTTTTTTTTGAAGGGATACATGAAGTTTAAGATATAAATTTCTAGGATTAATTAACCTGTAAATGAAATAAACTGGTGAGATTACGTGATTAATAATTTCTCGCTCTTTGAGACACTTAAAACTAGTAGTAATTCTGGACCTCTGGGATGTCATGTGCATGAATGATGGAATACATTCATTAAAAACATATATGTAAATAAATGATAGAATATGTTATACTCTCTTTCTGATTTTATTTATAAGATTCAAATTTAAAATAATATTCATTTTTTTATAAGATCCAATTTATAATATTTATTTATTAATTATTTTTAGATTAAAAATATCTTTCATTAAAAAAATGTATTGATAAAATAAAACCATTAGAAGAGAAAGAAATATTAATAATAAAGATAATTTAAAAAAATTATAAATTTAAGATAAATTTATTATTATTAATTAAATTAATCATTTTCCTTAATTTTGACAAATTAGATAATTGAGTATAAGAATAGAGGAAGTATTGTTAAGAGAAAGTCACGTACAGTGATAATTACCTTTTTTTTAAATAAAAAATTGTGTTATATTGTCGTAATTAATTAGCTAAAGAATATTAAACTTCTAGTAAATTATTTGTAAGCGTGTTCCTGTGGCCTAATCTCGATGAGATGTATTAAACGCGCATTACATTGTTGGTGAAAGGGACATGCTTTAATAAGTTCAATTTATTCTGAGTAAACATGGAATCTTCAACGAACACACGCACACTTTATAGTCAAGCTTAAGCATTGTTAGTATATTTTTAGATATGTGAAAGTGAACCATTGATTCATTATGGGTTCATCCAATTTACTCACTTTTTTTAATAACAAAAAAATACACAGTTTAACTCAATCTGGTAGGGATTAACGGGTTAAATACTACAAAATGATATACCTGATTATAAAAAATATATAATAAAAAAATGAAAAAAATACAATAAGAACATAGGGAAAAATCATAAATAAAAAATCCAACAACATAATAACAAACTAAAACAATAAGCAAATGAAATAAAAATAAAAAAAAAAAGTCTCAAGGAAATTTATAACAAAAAAGGAAAATAAATATTTTTTAAAACAAAGAGATAATCTAATTCAATTCAATTGACCTACCTCATTCCATAGGTTAGTAAGACATACTAGATTAACCTATGAAAAAGTGAACAAATATTTTATAACTTGTTTAATTAGTGAGTTGAGTTAAATCGAGTTAACTCGCAAGTTAAAACTCATTTTGATATTTCCAATTTGATAATTTCTAAATGCGCTTCCTTTTCCATTTATAACTCTATAAAAAAATCTCCTATAATCTCATTTTTTTAATTAGTAATTCCAATACTCTTTTCATTAAGAAAAATACGTTATTACTAGCATTGACAATCAAATAGAAACTTTCTTTTTTATCAGAAGATCATTAATTGAAAATGCCAAACGACACTTACAAAATGACAAGATGCTAAAGAAAGAGCACTGTTGCATTGCACAACACATAAACAACAATCGAATAAGCACATGTCCTCAAAGCCTTTTAGCTACATATTAGCAATTGTGACCTACACCAACACATCCTCCTATAACAAGGAGACGTTGATAGAGTCTTGAGCTTTTTCTTCCTTTTCTTTTGTAGTTTCTTCAGGATAAACACTAGTCAAACAACAACTCAAACCAGAAAGATCCCAAGCAATCCACAACAAATTTGAGTATAACAGTGTTGTATAAAGGAACTCACATAAAGCAACAAACCTTAGACAAAGCTTCCTAAAGACATCTGGTGGTTTGCGTATAATTGCTAATGATGACTCTAACAAGTTTGGTTGGAAGGAAAAAGGGAGAAATAGAGAAGAAAGTGGTATAAGCAAAGCACAAAAGCTTTTTATGTCAACCAGTTTGTAATTTTAAATTTGTGGATGGTCCAAATTAAAAAGATGCCAACTTCCATCTGAATTTGCAGCACATGAACAAGACACAAGAAAAAGTACTTGGAGGGCCAAAATAAAGGGGTTTACTATTTCCACTTCCTTTTTCTCCACACCCCTGGATTTTACTGGACATTTTGAAATACTAAAAATACCCTTCCATCACCACATTTTCACCTCCTTTTTCTTTTTTTTTTATAGACAAATGTTAGTTGTTAGTTTGTTAATTTTTTCTAGTTAAACTTTGACATGTTTGCTACAATAAGTGTTAAGTTTGAAATTGACACAAAGTACAACACCTTTGTCTTCTCTTCCATCAAAGCACCGCCCTCCATCTCAAGATCTGCCACCTCCACGAAGCTCATGCTTATCGCACGTTCATAGAAAAAGTAAAACTACAAAAATTAGTTTCTGGTTGTCCTTCCCCCGCATCTTCTCCCTTTTTCTCTTCTTTTCTCATAATTTTATATCTCTTCTATATCTTTCCCCACTACATACAACCACACTTTCCTCATTCTCGTTTTTCTCTTTCTCCCTCTCAATCATTCTCTCTAAGTCACTCTTCCTCCATCACCAGTGCAACCATAGATAGCCTTGTGCGGTGGTTGCACCCCAAACAAAAATTAGTTTCTGTGATGTAATATAGTTTTAGGCAACAAGAAAAATTTGTAATGTAAATTTTTACGATAAGGAACTAATTTTTGTAATGTATTAGAACATAACTATATTATGGAAACTAGCTAGTGTGTATAAATTCTGCTGAAAAAGTGGGGATGTGAAGGTGAGAGAAAATAAGAGTATTTTAGGAATATAAAAAATTTAGGTATTTTAGTAATATAAAAACAAGTGGAGTATGTGAAGAGAAAGAAAGAAAAATGGAGGTGCAAAATTGCAAATAACATGGGCCAAATTAAAAAGATGATCAGCAGGCCCATTCGCCGTGCCAAATTGTGCAGGTGTTTGTTAGCAGAATTCCGTAAACATTTTTTGAAATTTCTCAAACTCATCGAGATTGACATCATAACTATTAACTACATGGAATTCTTCCTCCACATCGATCATCCACATGTTGACGAACTTAAATCCAATCATATTATGAGGCAACGATGAAAACAACCTTAATACCAGGCAACAAAGAAACAACCTATTATACTATGAAGATATTTGTCCTTTTTATTTATTATGAAATGGAAGTCTAAATGTCATATATAGCGTAACATTTTTGGGCAATAATGAAATAAACCATAAATATATGATATGAATTCATATAAGATTCCACTTCAATTCTTGGTCTGGTGACATCGATCACCAGAAGGCGTTATATATATATATATATATATATATATATATATATATTATAATTTGTTTGATTATTGAGCTCCTTCAACATAGCCTTATAGATCTGATCCACTACGTCTGCCATACGTTCAGCCTGGTCCTCGAATTGGAACAATGGAACCTCCTCATTTTCCGTCGGGTACTCATCACTTGCCATGTTGTGTGTATCATGTTTACTCGTTGTGCTAACAAACACCTGCATTAAGGTTTCATATATAACCCATACAAATTTAAATTTCTAAGAAATTAATGTGGTTAAGTCAAACAAAACAATGTTCTTCATGTCAGATTCTTGGACACATGTCTATGTTCATTTCTTTGGTTAATTAAATAAAAAGTAAAATCCAAATAAAAACACTCAAACATGACCCGTGCATAGTAAAAAAAACTAGTAGTCTTAATTAATCAGACGTTCTCCCTAACTCTTCAACAGTAACCATAGAAGAAAAAATGTTTGTAAAAACTATAAGGAGGATTAAGAGCTAAATAAAACCTTAATAGATGATTTAGCAATTAAGCTTCTCACAGGTCCTCCTCGAATCTGACCATCAGATCCAGCCACCAAAACAGTCACCTGGCTCATACTATTATTGTGATAGTTTCCTGGCCAAACAATATTACCCTCGATAGCTGAAATCTCGACATTTCCTTGCATTAGTCAAACCCAACGTGCATGTTGTTATAGAAAGAAAGATAGAATGGCTTCATTTTTACTACCAGATATAAAATTAAAATTACCTCTGAACATTGGACAAGAGGCTATTTTTTTTATAATTAAAATTGAACAAAGAAACTATTTTTTAATTATAAACTCATTTTTTATGAGTATTTATATTATTATTTTAATATAAAGTTGGAGTTGGATGCCACTTACCTTATGTACGATAGGATGGAAAGAAAACGAGAAAGATAAAGTTTTAAAATTTAAATTGAATGAAAGAAAACACATAAATTTCTGTTTCTAATCAACAATTATTTTTCCTTTTCTTTTTAATCTAGTTCAATTAAATAAAATAAATATTCTTGGTAAATAAAATATCCATTGCCACAAAAAATAATGTAGAAAGCTAAGAATAGTTATATCTAAGAGTAGATGAAAACAAAAAATAATGTAAAGGTGAAGACACACTTGTAAAACAGTGATTGCTACAGGAGCTTCTTGTGGATTGACAAGTTCAACGTATGATACTTCACCGGTAGCTCCCAAGATGAAAATCTCACTCTTTGCAGCCTATGGTATTAATTTCTCTAAAATATCCTGAAATAAATAAAGACATTATATAATTGGTGGTGAAATTTTGAAGTTTTGTCCTTCTACATTCATACGAGTGTGAAATTTCCAAGTTAGGGGTTTCACCAAAAAATGGTGACCATCATCATGTTAAGGAGATGGTGGGTGGATTGATACTAAAGTATGAAATTTTACGCTTACATCATTTAACGATTTATGTATAATATGAAATTAATTAATCCAGCCGTTGAATTAAAAGTTTTTATAAAATAGATTAGCTTGTTTGAATTAGACGGTAAAAATGTAGTTGAGAAAATAAAATATTACATGTGAGAATATGATAGAATTGAAAAATATTATTGTTGAGTCTTTAAAAAATTAGTTATTCATCCATCCTATGAAATATTTTTTTTTAAGAGAAACACTAATGAAGTTGCTCATGAGTTAGCAAGAATGGTTTTATTATTTCTTAACTTTTACTCTATTGATCATGTAATTTCTTATTGAAATTTTGATTTATAATGAAATGAGATAATATTATTTAATAAAAATATTTTTTTTATCATCAAAGTCGACGATCAAGCCTGATCTAACAATCCAAAGTTTTAAAATGTATTGAGCTAGTTAGGGTTGATTTTTTATATGGATCATTGATTTGCTAGTTCGATCGGCTTAGCTTGTCTGGTTAGGTGAAAGTATTCTTTTTTTCTTGTTTTCTTTTTTCATTAATTTATATATATTTTATAAGAAAAAAGTAAAAAATACTAGAATAAATAAGTTTGAGTTTTTGGATCCACACTTCACCGGTCTGATGGTCCAAACTAAATTCGCTCGATTTTTTTTCCAAGCCTCAAATTAAAGAGCACATGTGACAATTATCATATGGATTAATAAGGATATGTAGCAAGGTAGTAAAAAATTGAAGATTCATGATCATTAAAAGAAGTAGCATATACATATACATATACATACATACATATATATATATATATATATATATATATATATATAAAACACATATATTAAAACTCTTGGAGCATTTTAACATAAAAGAAATATACAAGAAATGAAAACATACATACATATTTGATGTCAAATAATTAACAAAGTGGCACATAAGTATATAACTGATATAATACATACACACACACACACATATATATATATATATATATATATATATATATATATATATATATATAGTTCAAGACAAACAAGGATAGAAAGGAAAACAGGCACAGGGCCAAAAAGAGTGGCGGTGTACTGTACAATTTCAGCAAAACAAAAATTGTTTGCTGAGAAGGAAAGAAGAACATGAATGAAGAATGAGGTGCTGAAAAGGATAGAAATTAGGTTATGGGTCGTTGAGGGTTCAATGGGAGCGAAACATGACCCGTCCCATTTAAGTAGTCTGTCTGATACTAACTACCCATTGTACGTAGTAAAAACAAGGAAAAGTAATCACCTCATTGTATCCAAACACATTTAAAAGGATAAAATTGGTAAGAAGTTATAAGGTTGGTTGGGTGATAAAAGGAGAAGGGAGGGAGGAAAAGGTATTGGGTTTGCTTCTTATCTGCTAACCAAAAATAACAATTAGTAATTAACATTTGCTGATAAAAAAAAGATATAATTGGTAACAAAAATAAAAACGAATGGAGGGTTTACTTAGTAAATATGAGGTGTAAATAGTAAGGGCCACGAAAGTTTTAGGTTTCTCTTTTTATAGGCCCAATACTATCACAATGTTATACCCACGTACTGATGTTGAATTGAATTGCTCAATTTGCAATTCACTGGTTTAGTTAACGTCAAATGTCATGCTTAATTTGCAAGAAACTTTTAAAATGAAACCCGTATTGCAAGTATGAAAATCTTAACCTACGTCTGCACTTGCAAATTGCAATTACTTCAGATATAAATTTCGTATGACACACAATCCATTGTTACAGCAGTGACTCTTGCCCTTTAATTGTCCTCATATAGGACTAAGAGGTTAGAGGTATTTGGAATCTTTGATGCAAGTGGTTCTGCAGTTATATATGCATTATTTTGAGCAATAACCCTGGAGGTTTTATTCTGAATCCCCATATTGAAAAATGGAAGATTCTGTCTCTGTGGAATTTTGCTAATTACCTGCTGGTGTACTTGGAGGCAACGAAACAACTGTACGTGTGTTATTCTTCTTTTTCTATTTATTTATTTTTTAATTTAGCTAACAATCTAGAGAGCTACGATTCCTACGAAGTGCTACTGAGGGAAACTAATATTTCAATGTACGTACATAGGGTGAGGTGGGAATATTAACTTATTAAGATAGAATGCTTAACACAACTACGGTAGTTTTGGTTGAATGTATGAAGTCGTTGAAATGGTAGAAAGTTGCATCCCATAGTCAAGGTACACATTGAGAACCACACGACACAGCATCGTTTTTTCTTCTATATTCCTTTGGGAATTGGGACAGATAATTGCCTAACCAGTTGCCCTACCTACTTTTTAATTGTTGTTGTATTATATGCCCGTCCCTCACTTCTTAGCTAAACAAAAAACGATATATATATATATATATATATATATATATATAAAACTAGTATCTGTTCATGAAGCCATGCCTTACGCTATGTTGATTAGTAATTTAGAAGTCATATATCCAAAATCGATCCACACACCAATCACCGACGCGTTGGAGTGATCGATGTGTAATATTTAATAGGATTAAATATATTTCTAGTCCATAATTTAATTTTAATTTCCAAACTTCAACTTTAATCTCTCAAATTTATAAAAATAATAATTTTTGTCCCTCCTTGCAAACAATTTTTGTCCTTGTATAATATGGTTGCTAGCATTAAAGAATATATATAGATAAAAAGAAAAAAAATATAAAAATATACATTGCGTTGTTGTACATGCGTGGCTATGTTCGCGATATATGCATGGATTGATGAAAGATTTGGAAGAAAAAACTATAAAAAAAATCGATTTTAAGGGATTTGAAGATTAGATGAGTAGTTTTCACCGGATAAAAACTATTAATTAAGGCCTTTGTAATAGTCATATGGATTAAATTTCAACTTATCTCCCTAGTATTCTAGTGTCACCCAACTTAATAGGATTAGGAGCAGTATATATATCGTGTCATTTCTTCCATCTTGGTGACCGGAAATACGCATGGATAAACTTGTAAGTATAAATAACACTATATATGATGTGGTACGAGTAAATTAATGTTGACTCACCGGTGATGTTTATCAAAAACCAGAAGACAACAATATAAGATCGATGACATTAAATGTGTCTAGTTCAGAATTATGAATATGCACCCAGAACCAAAATAAGCTGGCACTTGCTGTTAGCTATTAGGATCGTATACATTGATGAGCTAGCTAGCTAGAGAGCATGGAAAAACCGTTTAGAAGAAAAAGAGTACAGAAGTGCTGAGCCAATCAATCTTCTTTCGTGTATCTGCTGGAAGAATCTATTAGATTTGTAACTACGTAAGAGAATTGGAAGTACACTAATTAATTTGAGAAATCTTTGACAATAAGAACTAGGAAGGAACTCGATCGCAAATGTTCATGAGGAAGATCAATTTCAAGCAAAAGTAAATTCCGCGGTCCATACTCCATAGTATTCAGATCCATAAGCATATACATCACGTTGTTTAAGAGCAGCAATACCTTTTACTTACCTTGATTTTTGAAAAGAGTAACGTCCACGTGTAGATATCATTACTTAATAATGATTAAAGAAGCAACGTTGCATAGTTATAAATTTGGATTTCACTATTCCTTTTTCCAGGGTCTATACTGAGAGAAAAGTTATGGTTCCACAGTTAAACATGCATGCTGTAAATCTTGGAAGTTAATTCTCACAATCATTTAGGGCTTAGGCTATGTTTAGATGAAACATAGAAAAGTATTTTTGTGAATTCTAATGTATAATTCCAAATTTTAATGCACAAAATGAAAAAGGAATAAATTGTTGTTTGGGGAGTTAAAAAGTTTTGCTAACTTAAATACAAACATATGCACTTAGTATTCTTATTCTTAAAACTTTTTTTTTTGAGAATGTGAATTGTAATTTTCAGACATACAATCTCAACTAATTTTATTCGAACATAATTCTAAGTTGGCATGAAAATTTAGGAGTACGTGTATCATTATTTTTTTATGCTTTTATATATTATTCATTTTAGTATTTCACTCTTGTTTCTTAGAAATTACATATCTTTCATGATAGTTAATTCTATTGAGTTAGATAAAATTATTATAATTAACAAAATTCACTCTTGCTCCATGTTCAAGACTTCAACTCAAAACAACTTATTAAATTAGAACAACTTGATATCAATTAATTCACGGATTAATTTGCCGCTTGATATTTCATTTTGTTTTCAAAAGGTCACTACACTTAAACCATATTTAGAGTACAAAAAATGCGTCGAGCCAGCGTCACTCAATTATAGTCTCCAACTATAGCGAAGTTACTTTCACTAGTAAGACTTAAATTGGAATTATAACAGAAGCACAGACTAGCCATTTATTTCCGATTGGGTTGGTAGAAATTCACCATACATCGGCTTGACATGGAGCAAGTTAACAGAAAAAGCAAAGAGGATTTAGGATATTTGATTGAGCATAGTTTGTTATAAATTCTTTAGCATTTGTGTTTAATTTTTAAGGATAAAAAAATTATATACTATTTTAAAAAAAAATATATTCAAGTAAAATGAAATAATAACAAATGTTAAAATATAAATGTGAAGTAAAGTCTCATATAAGATGTAAATGAGAAAAATGAATACCATATAAATAAGAAAAAAACTCATAAAACTGGACCTTAAGTTTGTAATTTAAAATACGATATCATATTCAATTAGAGTTTGGTTTAACTTCTTATAAAGATGATATTTAAAAAAAAAATGGAGAGAAAGTAAAAGAAAAGATAAATAAATTTTCAATGGTGACCCTTTGTATATGTGTTTATACACATATATTAATAATTATTTAACAAAACAATGTTTAACTAATTAATCAACAATTATTTTTATGAAAACACTTTACTTTTAAATTTTCATATCAATGATAGTTAAACAAGTACAAAGACTTTCTTTATCAAATTAGAAATAATTTATTTATAGATTATGATAATTTTAAATTAATTTATATTACAAAAAACAATTTTTATAATATTATTAATTAAGTGTCTATTGTATTATATTAAATAATAATATTAATATAAATATATTTACACATGACAATGGTTTTTTATATCATTCTTTTATTTATTTCATAATTTCAATTAAATTTCTAAATTACAATATGATCTAACTACAAAATATTTAATTTTTCACAAAATTAAATAGAGGCTGAATGGTGAAGGAAAGCAAGGGGTATGTACATCTCAAAATTTAAAAATCTATTTTAACATTTGCGATAGATTTGCGGGAGAAAATAATCTTCGCAACAGTACGAGGAAATTAATATTCCCTCATTATGTTAAATCCTCTTTTCTCATTGTATTTAGCGACACATTGGTGACAAATATTTTTTGCAACTCAACAAGGAAAATATGCTCTGGCAAAGTATAAATTTTGTCTTTACTATTTTAAAACGACTTTAGCGAGGGTTTTGCAAGTGACTATTGCCTTCTCGCTATATTACTTATTAACAAGGCAAGGGAATAGGGTGGCCTCCCAATTCTGTCGCTAATTAGATATCTATATAAAAATGCACTTGTGATCCATAATTTTAATTTTAGATGGATATTAGAGCATTATAAAATTTTTGTAGCATAACCAGCTACACACAAGCAATTAAACATCAGAATTTTGTAGATTCTTGATTTTCAAGTTTCAGAGATGTAATTGCTCCATCGCTATTTAAAGAACTCGATCAATGCCCTGACTCTAAGGTAAAATGATGTTGAGTCACATCGTCATGACTAATTGTTCTTTTTTCACATTAAAAATTTGCAAATCTTTTCATTGAATTGTCCTAACTCTAAATTAACTAATACATACAACTAATACAATATTAGATGTAATTAATAAAATATTAAATGCAATAACGGCATGTTCCAAGAGCGGCATAGGTTAGGTGCTATTCATGAAATATGGTAAGCGTGTCTTTAGTTAATTTCTTTTGTTTGAGTGGAACCTAATCGAATATTAAGGGGTGGTTGGAATGAGAGGATTTTTTTTATTTCGTTCATAATGTTAGTCTTTTTTTCATTCGATGTTTAATATGTATTTTTTATTAAAAAAAAAAACATTACCGCAAAATCTAAGATTTGTAATTCTTAGAAATCGTGATTTTTATCTATTGACAAATTTTTCACCTTACCAAATGTATGTTTTCTTAAAGTTTAAGTTTGACTCGTGTAAAAAGATGGGTTTTTGAACTTGCTTCATTTCTTTAGGTGATTTTTTTTTTTTACATGGTAGAAAACAAAAACAAAAACTGAAATGAAATAAAATTAATATACAGGAAAAGATATTCCTTATAGCAGCTGGAGGATCATGCATGCAAGACAACAAGCTCAATTTAGCAATAAAGTCCGCATACTAGTTACCTTCTCTCAGAATATGCTGGATGCAGGACAAATCTAGAAATCTATTTCTATTAAAGGAAGGAATAAATTTTCTTCCTTTAAAATTGTTTAAATGTTTAACTTTTAATATAGTAATTTTTAAAAAATATTTACTATTTTTACAAATAAAACTAAATTAAATTTACTTTAAATGATAATAACCTTAATCATTATTATTATCATAAAGACAACAAACATATAATTAGTTTTATATAATTTTATTTTAGTTATCACCTTAACCATTACAATAATAATAACAAACCCAACAACTTTTAAAATAATTAATCTTAATGATTATTATAATAATTATTATAATAATATAAATAATTAATTTTATATTATTTTACATTAACTAATTTAAAAATATAGATGAAAAATGCAAAGAAAAACGGGAGACTCAAGTCTCTACCCGCCCCCTCTTCATTCGTGTCTGGCCGGATTGGTAAAACGTCGATATACTACTATTACTGCTCGGATTTGTCAATAATTCTTAGAATAGTAAAAACAAAAACAATAATTTTTTTTTTCTAATTACTGTACGAACTTTTAAAATAAGTAATAACATAAAAAAAGAAAATATTTTCTAAAATCTTTTGAGTATATGCACCGTTGAATCCGAAAATTTCCAATTCTAGACTACGTGGATTCGCCATCTGATCAATTCTGATAAAGGTACATATGAGTATATGCATGCATGGCCCAGGCAAATATTAGGCTGGACAAATACATCACAGCATTTTGGATTTTTGTGTTTTCCATTCAAAATTGCTTTTTTTTTCTTTTTTTTTATTTATAAGGCTGTTCAAAAGAGAAAACTTGATTTTGTAAGACACTTAAAATTTTAAAAGATACTTCAATTATTTCTTATAAAAAGCACTGAACGTAATAATTAATATTAAGTAAATAAACCTGATGCTTGTGCTCAAATTGCCATGCATGGCCATGTTTTGAAGCAATCAGACCAAATCTCATGTAAATCTCTTGCATCCGAATGACATGTTTTTCTTTTTATATTATTTAATTGGTTCTCTCTCTTTCTTTTAATTAAAGCCAAAGATTTATATCTAAATCTCATATTTTTCTTTTTTATTATTTATTTTTTCTCTCACTTTTAATTAAAATTTAAGATTTAATCCAAATGTAATGTTTTTATTTTTTCTCTGTCTTACTTTTAATTAAAAGCTAAGATTTCACGTGACAAAAACGTTAACAAGAGAACCCAAATCCGACGATAAGATTATCTTTTTATTATTAATTAAAGAAGATTTATTCACGTCCCATCTTCAATTATTTTACTTATTCATGTGATTAAACTTGAATTGCGATAATTTTGAATAATATGTTTGATTAGATCATATAAAATTTAATTAAATTGTTATAAGACATTCTAAAAATTGTTATTTAAGCTAAATAAATATTTATGTTACAATCATATTAAGAAAAATTTAATAATGATAAATTTTTAACACTTAAAAATGATATACTTTTATTACTTAATTTATAATATTCTATATGAATTATTTAATTTTAACAAATTTAAATTTTTGCATTCTAATATTTACATGTTTATTCACTCGTAGAGGGTAGTTTCAATTTTAAACAAGTCACCAGGAACAGTGTATGCGAATAGACACCCAACGTCAAATGAAAAATAAGCATATTTTCTCATAATTATACTACTATCTTTTATCTCATTTCTAAGTTATTTCTATCTCACTTTTCTTTTTCTTCTAATATTTATTATTATTATTATTTTTCATATATTTTTTCTCTGTCTACCTTAATGCATTCCAAAATACGGCAAAACGTTTATCATAACTTGGATAAATATCCCTTTCCTTTCTGGCGATTCAAAGAATATGTTACATCCCATTCACACTAGAGAAGTAGCAAGTACATGACTACGAGTGATTGGTTAGTTGGTTGCTTGGTTGATTTTGGACAAGAGAAGGCGACCTAGACAAAATACTGTGGGTTTTACTTAAAATTTATATAATGATAAGAAGTATATATAAAAAAAGATAAAATATAAAATAAAGTAAATAATGTAACATAGAGAAATAAGAAAAAAAATTATAATAAAATATATATAAATTTCGAGCGAAAATACCATTATTATTTTTTTCTCTTCACCAAAAAAACTATTATTAATTTTTATTATTAAAGCGGTAACAATAATAGAAAATTGCTTTCATATATATATATATATATATATATATATATAGGAATAATAGGAAAGTATTTTTCATCACGATTCGGATATATATGAAACCCAACATAAATGCAACCGTTTTGATTTCTATTATTAAATCTTCCATTTTTTTATCTTTTAATTTAATACCTTTTTTAATGTAATTTAATACTATTTGTCTAATATCGTAAAAATGTATAATCTAGTTCTGAACAAGGATTTATTTTAGTTCTTAATATATTGTAATAATGTCACTTAAATTACGATATTTTTTAAATTGACAAATTTTGCTTTCAGAAACTTATTTAAAAAGGTTTAAATACTAAGAAATAATGTGATAATCTCATACACGTTAAAAAAATAATATTTTTGTCATAATAAATTTATTAAATTTTATATAAATATGTTAAAAAAAATACTAGGAAGGAAAACAATTTTGACAGCACATTAAAAAAAACAAAAAAAGAAAAAAAAAGGAGAAAGAAAGAGAAGCAGAGGGAGGTAGAAGCGCGCCAAGCTCACTCTCCCTTTCTATAAAAAACCTTCCAAGACTCGGCATTTTGTTTCAACCATTCACTCCCATCCAACACTTGTCTGTTTTCCCTTCTTTCCATTTCCGGGATTTCAGTTTCTCTCCATATTTTATCCCGAGAAAATGGAAGCTCGCCGGCGAGTCCTCCGTACCGCTCCCGCCGGCGAACCTTTGAAGCCCAAACAGGACCCAAACTCCCAGCAGCAGCCGCCACACCAATCGTACCTCACGAACGCCGTGTTCTTCGGCCTGTTCTTCTCGGTGGCGTACTTCCTCCTCCACCGATGGCGCGAGAAGATCCGCACCTCCACTCCCCTCCACGTCGTCACGCTCTCCGAGATGGCCGCCATCGTCTCCCTCATCGCCTCCGTCGTCTACCTCATGGCCTTCTTCGGCATTACCTTCATCCTCCACCCATTCCTTAATTCCCGTTCTTCCCCTGACGATGACATCGACCTCGACATTCCCAAATTACCTCTCCCCACTCCCTGCCTCGCTGCCCTTCCTCCAAAACTCCCTCCTTCTCCACTCCCCCACCACGACGAGGACATCGTCCTCGCCGTCCTGTCCGGCTCCATCCCCTCCTACTCGCTGGAATCGCGGCTCGGCGATTCCCGCCGAGCAGCGTCAATTCGGCGCGAGGCGGTGGAGCGTACCACCGGGAGGTCTATACAAGGTCTCCCGGTGGAAGGCTTTGATTATGACTCCATTCTAGGGCAGTGCTGTGAGATGCCGATTGGGTTCGTGCAGATCCCGGTCGGCGTCGCGGGGCCCTTGCTTCTCGACGGGAAGGAGTACACTGTTCCAATGGCCACCACGGAAGGTTGCTTGGTCGCTAGCACCAACAGAGGCTGCAAGGCCATTCATGTTTCTGGCGGAGCTTCCTCCATGCTCCTCCGTGACTCGATGACCAGAGCCCCCGTGGTTAGGTTCAACTCTGCCAAACGTGCTTCTCAGCTTAAGTTCTACCTGGAAGACCCTCTTAATTTCGATTCCCTTGCCGTCGTTTTCAACCAGTAAGTTTGTTTTCACTTTAAGAAAGTCTATTCCCTTTTTTTTTTTTTTGAAGGAAAAGAATGTGATCAAAGTTGTTTTATATATATATATATATATATATATATATATATATAGACATATATATAGATTTAGTTTTTTAAGGAAACAAACGTGGTCAACTTTAAAAGATATGCCGAAGTTTTAGAGAGAAAAAACTAAATTTATATATTTTTCAATTTTTTAAAAACCAAATTCGTTGATATAAAAAATAAAGAAACTAAAGACATTTTTCTTCTTCTATTCTTAACTATATAATAACACTAACATTTGTTGGTATATTATTGTGCAGGTCAAGCAGATTTGCGAGATTGCAAGATATTAAGGCCGCAATAGCAGGGAAGAATTTGTACATTAGATTCAGTTGCACTACCGGGGATGCCATGGGGATGAACATGGTCTCCAAAGGAGTCCAAAACGTGCTTACTTTTCTCCAGAGTGATTTTCCAGATATGGATGTTATTGGGATATCTGGTAATTACTTAATCAAAACAAATTAAATTAAATTAAACATGACATGACATGACATCACCTTTCTTTGCTTTATTCATTTAGGTCAAACTTGATGTCACCATGAATTAAGAATTGGAATACATTTATGTAACAGGGAATTTCTGCTCGGATAAGAAGGCTGCGGCTGTGAACTGGATTGAGGGGAGAGGGAAATCGGTGGTGTGCGAGGCTGTAATTAAGGAGGAGGTGGTTAAGAAAGTGTTGAAGACCAGCGTGGAGGCTTTGGTTGAGCTTAACATGTTGAAAAACCTTACTGGGTCTGCCATGGCTGGTGCTCTTGGTGGCTTCAATGCTCATGCTAGTAACATTGTTTCTGCTGTTTACTTGGCCACTGGACAGGACCCTGCTCAGAATGTGGAGAGTTCTCACTGCATAACTATGATGGAAGCTGTGGATGATGGCAAGGACCTTCACATCTCTGTTACTATGCCTTCCATTGAGGTATGCTTAATTAATTAATTACTTATTTTGGTCTTAAATTCTTGTTATGTTTTAATGCTTTTAAATATGTTAGGGGTGACTTTTTAGTATAGTAAATAGAGTAGACGCCACTTGTAGTTGTACTTTTAGCAAGTAGCAACCTTGAGATGGGTTTGGTTGGTTGGTACTAATAAAATGAAGAAAGACAAAAAAAGTTTAAATTAAAAATGGAAAGAAAAAGAAGTAGATTTCTGACTTAACAAATTAATTTTTTTGCTTTTATTTTTTCAATCAAACAAAAACAATTATTATATTTTTCCTCTCATTTAAACATCAACTTTGTATCTCTCTACAAAACAATACTATTAAAGAGAGGTAATAAAGAAAGAAAAATATATATAAAGTAAGACTATGTAAAGAAAGGAATATAAAATAATAATTAATTATTAATTATACCGTCGGTAAGGTAAATATATCCATGAATAAGAATTCAGTAATTACCACTTACGATTTTTTTATCATATTTTTTGGTAGTTTTAGAATTCCTTTACCATATTATTTATCTTATTTTTTTATATTATGAGAATTGTTATAAAAAATACTAAGAAAAAGCTATCGATACTTTAAATGAGAATGAGAAAGATAAGGATGCCCAATCACATCAATGCAGAAAAGAATAATGAAAAAGTCAATTTTAAATGCAAATGAAAAATAACGAAAAGAAAATGAATCAAGAACTAACACCTCGTGTATATAATGAATAAAACTTGGATAGATGAAAAAAAGAAAAAAGAAAACAGATACTCCTAATAATACATTTTTCCTTTATTCCATTTTAGAACAAATAAAAAATCGTATCATAATTTTCAATATAAATTTTAAATTTTTCTCTCGTATGGTGGTATTTTTTCTTCTCCACTTTTCCAAATTAAACCAAACACACCATTAATATTTGTTACTTTACCTCCGTGCCGTGTATGAATCCGTCCATCCTATAGTAAAAAAGATGATATCATCAAAATCCGTGTCCACAAGACAATCTAAGATTTAGTGCCCTAAGTGTTTGTTTGTCCCATATTTCTTTGTATATCTGAATTTAGCCTGCAATTTTAATTTCAGTCGGACGCTGTTTCTTTTTTCTTTGTCGGCAATTGCATTCGCCAGGTGTAGAGAGAAGCATATATCGTGGGCAATCTCAGTGCATGTTTGATAACAATTGCTTTCAGAAAATAACAATTTTTGGAAGTATCTTACCTAAATTGATAAAAACAATTATTTCTTTAAACTAAATTTAAAGCGAAAATGAGCTGGACTGAACTTGTTCTTTCTTAATCCCTCTGTTTCCTTTACATGCACGTCCTCTAGTAAGATCACTTATATAGCCAACCAACTGACACAGATTACTCATATTCTTTAAACCGTCAATTGTTCTTATCGCAGTATATTAAGGATTAAATTTCAGTTTGATCTGTTAGTATTTGATCCCCATTGCTTTAATTTTAGCATTTTATTCCTTTTTTTTCCTCACCGTGTTATTAATTTAAAATATTATCTATATTAAAAAACTTGACTAACATCTTGTAATAAGATTTTCATTTAAAAAATAGAAACCCAAATCTTAACTTAAAGTATTGGAGTCTAATACTACTTAAAGTAATACTTTTACGAATCACACATCTTGGCAAATGGTAACAATTTAGTGTATGTTAGATTCTCCATTGTAAAATTACATGAGTCAAAAGTTCTTACAATAATTTCAATTACAAATCAAACATGGATGCACTTATTAATTATTAATTATGATTTATAGTGTTAGCAACTTACTAGTAACATGCTAAATTTAATGATGAAAAGAACTCCAAGTCATTCCTTCTTGACTTAATCAGGATTTAGAAGTCGTCCACTGACTCGTCCATGTTAACGTTAGTTTATTAATTTGTTTTAGTAGTCAAGAACTGCTCGTGGACTAGATTATATATGATCCCTGAGAATAATAATGCCAATGCATGCCAACTTTCAATTTGATATACGTCATGGTTTAATGGTGCAGGTGGGTACAGTTGGAGGGGGCACACAACTTGCGTCTCAGTCAGCATGCCTTAATTTACTAGGAGTAAAGGGTGCGAGCAAAGAGTCCCCAGGTGCAAATTCTAGGTTACTAGCAACCATAGTAGCTGGTTCAGTCCTAGCAGGGGAACTCTCACTCATGTCTGCAATTGCAGCAGGCCAACTTGTTAATAGCCACATGAAATACAACAGATCTAGCAAGGATATCACTAAAATTGCCTCCTAGCTGGACAAGAACTTCAAAATTGTATCGTCAATAGTAAAAGCAAAGGATGCAATGAAATGCAATTGTATAATTATTAGCTTCAGAAGGACAATTAATTCGTGTTGGTGGGAGATAAACCTGCATTTAAAGTACTTCATTAATGTCTGTTTCTGATGTGTACAGAACATGAATAAGACTTAGTTTTGTTACTCTTCTTTCTTGGTCTTTTGTTGAAAAACTTGTTTTCATCATGTGTATGTGTTGTGTGTTGGTCTCATCATCTAAAGCAAATGTATCAAGGATGTGATATTTTAGTCTTGTGTGTTTTCTTTGTAATTAGTTATGTTGTATTCTCCATTATTTTGTCATTTTAAGAAGCCAGACGTGTCACTTGATGGGTGATTTCGAAAACAAAGGAATTATATTATATTGAAATATTACGAACCTAATTTTGCTGCTTGCACGTGTTGAAGGAAAAAAAAGTGTATATACACGAGAAATAAAGTGAGTTTGGTTCAATTCATTTATAATAACATGGTGTTAAAATGATTTAGAGAACCTATGGGAAATTTCATCTATGTATTATAATATAAGGCAAATGCTTAATTAGAAAAAGTTTTATTAGGACCCATAAAATAATACTCAGCGAGGCTGTGTAATTTTCCACCGGCGCTCCTAAATAATGCATCAGCAGTTTCGTGGTTTTTAACTTTTTTGCGGTTATTTCCTGACAGCATCTTGCAGCAATCTCGTCTCCTATCTTAAGAACCGAATTGGCACATGGATCGCCATCTGATCATGTGAATCTCTGGCATTTGTGTTTCTTTTTTACATTATAAAACTTTCCATAAAAAAAAATTCTGAAAAGAAAAGAAATATATATACTACGAGACATAGTATATATTCATTCCATTTACGGCTAGGATAGAAATATAGAATTCAATTATAAAAAGAAAATATAGAATTCACATTTTAGAAATTACTTCCCTTCGTAAATATTTTTTGTGTGCAACTTCAAACTTGCATATTAGAGAAGTTGATTGATCAATTGAGCTTCTGACATCATATCGTAATCACGTGTATTTTGTAGTTGAGGTTTAATATATCAAATTTTAGAGTAGATCTAAAATTTAATATATAAAGACATGCATCGAAGAAAACGGTTTCGATCGTAACATTAAATAAATGGAGGGAAGTTTTTGACTTTGTTGTTTCTGCTAAAATCCAAAAAAGAAAGTGGGCATGTGGAACTATGGATGTATTGGACAAATTCAGGAGTCGACACGAGACAACACGCCCATAGGTTAATGCACCATCCTAATAATAATTAAAAATCAATCAATACTGTGTGATCTAATTGACATATAATTATGTTCTTTAAGTATGGAACCAAAAAATTTAATTCCAAACTTATATGCATAAAAAATATCAATAGAGAGAAATCAACTTATTAAATAATTTTTCATACTTCAAAAATTTCCCTTTAGTCCTCGACTAAAAATACCTTAAAATCAACCCAAAAAATATGAAAGATGAGCTGAAGATGATTTGTGTCGATTTATTGACTTCTTACAATATAATAAATACTTTCTACATTAGCATATAAATTCTGTAAATGAAAGGATGAATAGGTTTTCCTTTAGCTTTCGAATACAAGAGATGAAGTAAACCAGCCTTTGTGATGATTTTGCTAGAAGACCTTCCGTTGCAAAAGAAAGTTTGACTTTCTTAATGGAATAACATATTTCTATTTCAGTTTAATGACAATGTACTATTAATTTAAAAAGATTCATAGTATTAATTAATCGAAAGTCATTATTAATTCCTCTTAAAAAATCAATTATTAATATGATTTTTAAGATAATTATTGTAAGATTCAATAAATTGATCATATATAGAATTTTTTAATTACATGTTAATTTAAAATTATTTTATATTATGGATGTGTATTTTTTCTAACTGTTTACTTATAACATGTCTTGTATTTTGGAAGGCTTTACAAATACGTACACTTAATTAAGGCCATGTTTTTGCATTCAATCAAAATAATACATAAAAACTATAGAGGGAAGTATTGGGTTGAAAATGGATCAAATTTTGTGGAAGGCATAACAAAACATATGCTTTGTGATGGCATGTTTTATGTGTGCAATTGAAAGATTTTAAGAGTATTTTTTTAGGGACTACAATTATTTTTTATAAGAAACAATTCTTTCTCAAGTTATGGATATAATTATATTGCTATAGTCTATAGAGGATAATGTTCTCTTTTTAGAATTTAACATAATTGTATTCAAACTTAAAATTATTAGTTAAATTAGAATAGCTTCAATTTATCTGCGTGCAATGTATATTCGCATCTCTACACTATGGTTGGATATTATGCATGCATGGCACTGTCAACATTCATACCTTTGAATGTTTACTTTTTTATTCAACATCTGTTCTAATAATGGATGGGTGTAAGAAGATACTGATATTGCTGTGCACATGGAACGAACCATTTACATAATACACAGTATGAATCATTCAGGAAAAAAAAAATCAATTGCAATAGAGTTTAACTTGAATTGAAAAAATTGTTACTTACGAAGGAAAGGGAGCTACTCCACTAAAATTGAACCCATATTTTTTATTCTTTTGGGTAAAAAAAAATTATACCCATCATTAACTCAACTGTGAAGGTGCTTTATTACCTGCATAAAAGAAGCATACAGTTGCCATTATCAGAATTCAGAAGTCAACATCACTTCTGTTTCGGTTTTGGCTTGCTTTTTGTTCTTTGTTTCTCTATTTGTAGATGTGAATATATAATCATAGCATTCGCAATGTGGTACAATTACTTTGTTTACTTCAAGATTAACAGGATTATTCCTAACATTTTTCTTTTCTTTTCATATAATTAACAATCAGAAATCTGTTGGGATCGAAGGAAGTCTATCATACGATCTCAATCGATATTTGATAACACAATAGAATTTATAAGTTTCCTTACAAATTTAAAATGAGTACTAAATACTTAAAAAACAAGAAAAAAGGAGATAACAACAAAATAAAAAACCTTTCATGTAAGAAATAAAAAACATGAGACTTAATTTAGAAAAGTAATCTCTATTATAAAATAAAGATAATAATATATACAAAGTTCTCTTTCAAATCATACTTACTGTGTGATATATTTTCTTTTTTCTTCTTTCTCTTTTTTGCTAGAAGAGTTATTATTATCCTATATTTTTTATAATCTTATTTTTCTTATTTTTATTATATCATTGATATATATTTTCTAACTCTCGTTTTTTCTATACATACACCCTAAAAAACGAGGTGTACGTCCATATTTTTCCTAACAGTATTTGTCGATAATATTCAATTAAAGACTTTCATCTTTCCAGCAACACTAGCTAGTTTAGCAACGACGAAAAAACAGGTCTTACCTTCCATTAATTGTTTTCTAGCTAACCATATATGTCTAAATTCCAAGATGACGGGGAAATATAGCAATAACAATTCATTACTAAATCAGAGTCACATCAGCGAAGTTTGGTGAGAATATGTAATATCTAGTTGGAAATTAATGAAGGGATAAAGAAAAAAAAGAGGAAGAGAAAAGATAGAAATGTTGATATAGTAAATCATATGATATTATAACGTGATGGAAAAAGGAAAATTAATCAATATTAACAAAGTACTTGAAGTTATAAAGTATTCATCTATTCTTATTCTATCTAGTTTGAAAGAAGGGAGAAAATTCCTCCCTGGTTGTTGTCCAACAAATCATACAAAAATAAATGCATTTGGTTTCAAGAAAACTGCACATATAATTTTTCTTTCTTTCTTATCTTACACTTGATCTGAGTTCTGAACAAAGCACTGTACGGTGAGTTTTGGCATGGTCTGGGCAGGCAATAAGAGTTATTTACCCAATTTTACTTCAATACGACTGAAAAACGACGAAAATCACCCAACAGCTGGTGGCACTTTACGAATGTACCTTAGTATGCCAAGTTTACCAACATGCAAGCAAATAAAATAATATTGCATTATCATATCCATTGACCAATTACATGCAAACAAATCATAGGAATACCGAATACGATCACCAGAAGTTGAAATTGAAAAACCAACTGCACCACGAGTACAAGAATTGGAGATAAATTAGTACTACAAACAGGAAGAAAAAAACATATTTGCACTAATTTTTTGAAAACTTATGGATAAAATTGAATCTTTTAAAATAATTTATGGATCAAATTAATAGTTTAATTTATTATTTTTTATTAGTGAAATGAATTTGAACCCACAATTTATTCCTCTCTTTTTTTTTTTCCTTCAACCACCAAACTAACATTATAACTACTTAACTCTATATGCAAGCCTAACTTCATAATCAAATTATGAATAACAACTCACAAATACATGTTCCAGGCTCCAGCAGGTTCAGAGAAAGAGTTTTTTCGATTCTTCTATACAAGTTAACCGTTGCTTCTTACACTTATAACTATCGCACTGATGGAAGAATTGGTCTTAATTTCTGAACTCCGGAGACTCCTTAATAAGTCAATACTTAAAGCTATAACTACTAGTTGTTATAGAGCGTTTGATTTAACATCCTTGGCCAGTTGACGTGAAAGCTTATAAAGGGAGTGTTGAAATTTAATTCCCAACCTTTGAAGTTCAATAACATATAAAAAAGAATAATATTATTATATTCTTCTATTCTTCTCCTACAAATTTATCTAATTTCTTATAAAGCTAATATTAAATATAGAACACATGTAATACTTGCATACCAAGACAGAATGTTACAAGAAGATTTAGAATTATTTTAAAAATAAACACGCAGATTTTTTATTTTTATTTATTTTGTGTTGGGCAAACAAACAAACGTGCAGATAAACTGAGAAATCAGGTCCCAAATTAAGTTGGATCAAATTAAATCGCACTAACTCTAGTGTAAATCAATCCTTTCTGGTAACCATTTGCAACCCTGAGTCAAGGGAATATACTTAAAGCCACTCGTTGACCATATCAAGATGCTCGATTTACAGTACTTTATTGCTAGTAGGACTAACTAACAATATTTGCAGTTTTTTTTTTATGCTTTAACATTTTGTTGGTTTAACAAGTATTTCATGGTATGTTTTCTTTTGGAAAGAAAAGAAAAGGAAGAAAAAAAGAGTAGAAAATTAAATAGTTTTTTAGGTTGTTTGGTAAAAGAAAAAAAAAAGGTAAAAAAAAAAAAATCACTTGTTTGCTTGTGTAAAAAATGAAAAGAAAATAGATATATAAATAAAATGACATAAATACCTTAAATAAATAATAAAGTGAAATGTAAATAAGGATATTTTTCATATGCTATCCACAAATAAACAGAACTTAAAATTATAATGGATCGCACTTGCAAAATCCTTTCTTTCCTCTTTCCCCCTCCACATAACAAAGAAATAACTCATTTTTTAAACTTTTTTTCTTCCCTCCTCAATCTACCCCCGTAATCCTCCATAATGAAGTGTTAATGTGTGTTGTAATATAAATGCTTATTTTTATATAACCAGACTTTATGATAAATAAATTTTTAAATATGTAGATTGCATTTTGAACTTATGATAAATAATTTATATTGTGATACAAATTACAAGGCTATTTTTAATTATTGATAATTTATTTTAAGAAATTATAGAAATTCAATAGAAATAAAGATAATCATAATAATAAATAGAAAGAGAAAAGTTGGTTAGAAAATTAAGTATATGGATAAAGAAATAGAAGAAAAGTGGTTGATCAATTGTTGGAAAACATAAATGCTATGCAGATTATTTGAAACAAAATTTGTATTGAGCTCAAAAAAGAATGAAAGAACAAGCTGATGAGCAGCATCATAGGGAACTTGAATTTATAGGTCTACTTAAAAGGCTACAGCCCTATCATGTGAAATTCTTTGGATCACAACACAAAGCAAATCAGAAATTATTTCCACGTTTCTATGGACCTTTCAAGGTGATTGGCATAGTCGAAGCTGTGACCTACATGTTGGTTCTACCAGCTTATTCCTAGATTTACCCATTGTCCATGTATCTCAGCTGAAAAATGCTATCAATCCTAATGTTATCAGAGGAGAGTGAGCTGCATGTTCAGCCAGCAGTAGTTCTAGCAATAACAGATAACACACATGTTGGATCATGGATGGCATTAGAGAGGTTCTCATATGCTGTGAAAATCTCTCAGGAAATGAATACTATCGGGAAGAATGTGATACCTGAAGGATTTTACGATGGAAGAAGGTCTCATACTCTGCAGACTATCCTCCGGTTATCTTCCTCATTTTGTTTACTATCCTACAATTTTCCTACTGTTTCTCAAGAGTTAATTCTATGCTGGGAAGGAGTTTAACTCCTCTAATTCTAACCTCAATGCCACCATTGTACAACAAAGAAAAAGTGTCTTCAGTGGCCTTCTTTAAATGTGTCCAGACCATCATAACTGATTTTCTACCTTCTCAATATGTGTCACACTAATGTCTCCTCAGTCCTCATATACAATCATCCCATGTCCAGCAAAGAAAAAGGCCAGAAAAACAAACTTTGTTAACATTAATTATCCTTCAATCAGGCCATCTCCAGGTAGAAATGAAATTGAAAGGGCCATCCAAACCATTACATTTCAACATCCAACATCATATACAACAACAAGTACTCCACCTTACAGATGAATCAATAATTATTTTAATACCTCATGGGTTTCACTTCACTGTAGTACATCTACACTCTCCCTAAACCCGACCCTGCCTCATTTAAGAAAGAAACTCCGCAAACTTGGCCTACCAGTCAGTCAAATAACTTGGTTTAATAAGGTGACTTAGTGATGGTTTGGCAAACTATCAAAATCATTTTTTTTAACTGTGGCACATTCTAATATAAAATCTATGACCCAGATTAGTGTACGCACATCCTAATTACATTATTGAATGTCTCAAATCAGTCTTACCGAACTTTAAAAGAAACAGGAGCAGGCTCTTAGTTAAATATCTAATTGAGTAAAAGATTAGGATAATAAGCATCCAAATTCATACCTTTGTGAGCTGGATTAGGCCCCAGCAACATGAACCCACAAAATTGACATCATTTTGCGTGAACGATCAGAAACATTTTCCAAACACAAAAATACAATGACCTAATTTGGTTATGCCAGAACGAAACAACGGTGCAGGGAATGAAAATGGTTCAGATCATTGCACGCAAAATGATGAACATTTAATGGGTCGCGGAAGGGAGGAACCCCGTTGTGTGCTCCGATTTCAGAGTAATTAAGGCAAATAAAATTGAATTTTGGGCAAAATCAACGCGGAAGAAGGATATAATAGGTCTCAAATTGAGAGAAACCCTGAACGCAGGTCGAACAAGTTCTTTCGGTGCGTTTTGGGCTTCATGGGTTATTCAGATACCGAGTGTAAGTTTTGGGTTTCTCTTCAGATAGGCCCAATACTATCACAATGTAGACCCATGTTAACATGATTGATTTGTTAATTGAATTGTTTGCTGAATCACCGGCTTAGTTAACTTAACGTCAAGTTTCATGCTTAATTTGCAAGAAACTTTAATATCAAACCCCTTATTACAAGTATGAAAATCTTAACCTACGTCTGCACTTATTAGTTATTACACAACTCGTGGTGAAGATACAAAACTCGTATGCATACAATCCATTGTTAAAAATTCTTTTTATTTTCTATTTTATTTTTTTAATTAAGGTACCTATCTAGAGAGTTACGAAGTGTTACATACATACATATACACACACACACATATATATATATATATATATATATATATATATTTGAAATGGTAGAAAGTCATATCCTATAATCAACATTCAACCGACACAACATCGTTTTATTATTTTCTTTTGGGACAGATTTTTTCTACTTAATTTGTTTATTGATCATTTGATTAGCCACTTCCCCCCTATATACCTACTTTATATGCTCATCCCTCACTTCTTGGCTAATTAAACCAAAATTTTGTTCATGAAACTGATGAAAGCATGCCTTACGTTACGTCAATGGTTGTTTAAGTGCTATGCTTGCATCTTTGGTGGCGTGGAGTAATTATTCTCTGCAATTTGATTGTTATGGATGCAATGCAATGCAGATTTGGATGTACTTTTTTGTAGTTTTCATCACATCTTGTGGTTAAACGACTTATTAATAAATTTTTGTGCCGTTAAAAAAAATCCAAAACTGATCCAGACATGAGACATGAAGTGTAAGCGATCACCCACTTTGGGGGTTGATGGGCACATTAATGCATTTTCATCTAATTAAATATCCAACCTTAACGAAAGCTACTCTTATTTGAACATTCAAAGGATGGTTATGTCTTTATAAAAGGTAACCAAGCGGTATTGTAGTTTTTTTTAATCTATTTCTCTTTTCATAATTTTGGGTGTAATGTGTATTTTATTTTAAGAAAATTTAATACCATGCAATTTTGGGCAGGAGCGGACATGGAAACCATGAGAGAGAAAGGAACAAACGGAGAATTTAGTTCCGGAAATTAATTTTCAAAAAGGGGGTATTCTTGGAATAAAAGAGGTATGTTAGTAGTTAAGGGAGGTGAATTTAACAATTGCGAAATAAAGTTTGAAAGAAAATTGAAAGGAAAAAAAAACTATGTATCAGGTCAAATTGAGTTGATGGACTTTTAAAATTTTCCAATCTAAAAACTGAACTTATTTTCAGTTACCCTACCTGAAGAGCAAACCGTTTTTTTTTAAAAAATAAAATAAAATGGACTGGATTGGATAGCACATAGCAGTCTATGAAGTAGCAACTAGCAATTCCCGTCTATGAATGCATGAGTTACACTGTGCAAGCAAATATCTCTGCATCGTCACAATAATGCCAATAAATAATATTCATATACATGTACTTGTGCACATGAGCATCACTGCTTAAAAAATAATGCAAATCTGTGTCTGCAATAAAAATATGAATGTAGCAACCCACAAATGGAGATTCTAGAAGGATGCAGACTGATTTCTCCATTCTTCTATAGGAATTAAACATTGCTTCTGATTAAGCATTTTCTGATCTCCGGACACACCCAAGCTAGTCAATCACTCTTATCTTGTTGTAAACCAACATTTTGCAGGTAATGTTCTGCATCCAAAGCTGCCATGCATCCTGCACCAATAACACGACTTGCATTATCCTTTGAAGAAAAAAATGTTTATGAAGCATACACTTACAATTGTGGAAATGTTAAATACAATGGCTAATAATAACTAACAAGGCCAAAGACAGCACAGTGCATACCTTATTTACATTGGTCTAAATTACTTGCAGTTTAAATATAATTAACACGTGATGACAACAAAGTAGCGATTCCCCGATTCTTACAGTTTAAACTCTTACAACAAGGAACATATATTCTCATTGATATCACTCCAATAACAAAAACAAATCAGCTTGAAAATGTCTAACACTCTACATACACAGTTAAACAAGGATTTGAAGGTTTGAAACATGTATTATCTTCTATATCAATATTTCTAAAGGAAGAATTTCCATCAAAGTAACTAAAGGTCATTAGCAGATCAGGGACAATCACGCATTTAGTATCTTTCTATACAATTCACACTATAAAATAGTGTAAATTTAAGCCCTAAGTTCAGACTTCTAGAACAGATGAAATAAGAGAAACTTGCCTGAAACAATAATCAAACAAGGTCATAAGGCTGCTATTGCAAACATAAATAACAGCATACCAGAGGCATTATATGCAACACGCAACCAAAAAGAAAAAAAGAAATCCCAATACAAGACACAGATAATATGGTTCATGATGAATATTGATATGAATATGATAAGCCCAACCAGTGGAATCAAGGGGAGGAGGGTTGGGCTGAAGGGTGATGAGCAGATCATACTCAGGAGTCTGGACACACATGGAGAATTATTAGGTGTGAATGAGGAGGGATTTAAAAAGAATTAGGAGAGGAAAAGGGTTCTGTCAGGGAGTCTGTGCTAGAAGATTTCTGGGTGGAAGAGAAATGTCTTCACTTTGTATACTATCCTACTATTTTCTTATTGTATCTGAGAGTTAATTAACAGCTAGTAACCTGTTTAACTTCTCTGTTCATAAATAAAGTTCAGTGTTCCTTTCATCTATCTCCCCATGTTCTGCTGCTCTTCTGAATTTTAAGTCGCCTCAGGGGCTCCCAAATCACATTACTACTGGTAATAGGGACATGTTTGGGGATCTAGGTATCTAGAGGGTATGGAGATGGGGATTAAAGTTGTTATCCTTATGGATATAGAGATCAGTATCAGAGTACCTTACTCAAGACAATACCCATTGCTGTCTCTATATCCATGAGAAGAATTTTGGTTTAACACCTCCCACAAATCAGTGTCAGCATTGGGATGATCCCTTTTAAGGCTTTGTAACGGAGAGGTCCTCCAGTATAATTCATTTCAAAAGGGCCCCAACTTCCATAGAAGGATTTTCGAAAACAGAAATGCTATTCAGATGATTTGAAACAATGTGTTCAGCTCAACAAGGAATTGAAGAACACAGCATCATAGGGAACTTGAATTTAAGTTGGACAACTAGGTTTAGTTAAGGCTACAGCCCTATCATGCAACATGACAAGATCAATCAGAAATTCAGTCCTAGTATCTATGGACCTTTCGAGGTGATTATCAGTGGAAGCTGTCACCTGCATGTTGGTCCTACCAGCTTATTTGTATATTTACTCCATCATCCACGTATCTCAGCTGAAACATGCTATCAATCCAAATGTTATCAGAGGAGCATAAGCTGCATGTTCAACCAGCAGTAGTTCTAGTCTTAACACAGATTAACACAGATGTCGGATGGCACAAACAAGATACTGAATTTCTGATGCTGCAAAAATCTCAGGACATGAATACTATTGGGAAGAACACAATACCATTCACAAGAAATCTCCTCAATTTCACCTTGAATTGAAGACATGGTGAGTGTTATCGGGGAAGGGAGGCATTTTCAGGCCCATGAATCAGGTATACACTGGGAGAATTAAGGGGTGATGGTTGGGCTGAAGGATGATGGGCCAGATCATCCTCTGAAATCGCATGGAGTGCTACTGGGTGTCATTCAGGAGGAAATTGGCCAGAACTTAGAAAGGATGGTGGGAGAGAGGAAGGGGGCTTTTGGCAGGAGTCTGACTTGTTGCAGGATTTTAGGGTTGAAGAAGGTCTCTGACTCTCCACTCTCCAGAGTATCCTCCAGTTTTCTTCTTCATTTTGTCTACTATATAACTATTATCCTACTGTTTCTCAGAGTTAATTCTCTGCTTGGAAGGAGTTTAACTGCTCTGATCAAATTATATAGAGTTCAGTGTTCCTTTCACCTCCCCATTTTCTGCTCTTAAGTGTTCTGGATTTAATCAGATATAATTCAACATGTCAAACAAATCACAAGTCCAATAAATAACAAGTGAAACTTGCTCGGTTCTGGTATGAACTAATAGACGTCTATGTGACAATGGGACATGCTTAATTCCCCACCTTTGACCAAGGTTTGAAATTGATTAAGTAGCTGGAAATAATCAATCAAGTTTGCAGCTAAACATGTGAGAGAATAATCCAATTTGAGCTTCAAATGTTAGAAGCTGATACCTTAGGCCATTAACTCTTTCTCTTATTTATTTTATCTCTAATCCATCTAATTGAAGGATTAATTCTGTGTTTGGTACTGGATATTAAACACGTTTAGGTATTAAAAAAAAAAAAAAAAAAGCACGTCCAATTCAAAAAGGACACAGAAGCAAGAGTAAAATGCTTCGGAGGGATGTGTCTCCAGTGTTGATGATGCCCAACCAAACATGCAGTAACTCCCAAATCAGAAACAACAAACAGGGGAACAAATTAATATGCTCTAAGAGTTCTGAAAGAACCTATACTAGATAGAAAATTTGTTCTACACCAACACTATTTTACAAACCTATACTACATTGAAGGTGAGTTCACTTCACTGTTGTACACCTAAGGTCTCTCTTGAACCGACCTTACCTCACTTAAGTAGAAAGTCTACAAACTTGGTTTACCAGTCAGTCAAATAACGGGCACTCAGCAACTTAGTACATGTTTGGCAAACTACCAAAATCAAGTCCTCTCACTGTGATACACATTCTAAGAGTATAAAATCTATGACCGAGATTAATTTAGGCACATATCCCAAATACATTATTCAAGTGCTCAAAATCAGTCCTACCCTACTTTAAAACAAACAGGCTCTTAGCTAAATTAAATGATAATCAATCAACAATAAGAACCCTGCCAAACAACAGCAAAATACACAACCAAAATGGACAAAACATAGCTATGCTTCAAAACCAGGCATCATATACACACATACACATATACCATTGTCCAATAAAACCTCTATGCATCTTAGATAAATCTACAACGTACCAGTGCCAGCAGCAGTAATAGCTTGCCTATACTTCTTGTCCTGAACATCCCCAGCAGCAAACACTCCCTCCACACTGGTCTTCGTTGTTCCCGGTTTCGTCACAATATATCCATCAGAATCCAATTCAAGCTGCCCGTCCAAGAACTTGGTCGCGGGCTCGTGCCCAATTGCGAAAAACAACCCAGAAACCTTCAATTCAGACACCTCTTGAGTCACCACATTCTTCACCTTCAATCCCCCAAGCACCCTCTTGTTATCTCCGCCCCCAAAAGCCTCAACCACCACCGAATTCCAAATCACCTTAATCTTACTATTACTCATTACCTTGCTCTGCATAATCTTCGAAGCCCTGAACGTATCCCTACGGTGAATTATGTAAACTTCGGAACCGTACTTGGTGAGGAAGGTGGCTTCCTCCATGGCAGAGTCTCCGCCGCCGATCACCGCCAGCGGCTTGTTCCGGAAGATCGGGGCGGCGCCGTCGCAGACGGCGCACGCGGAGATGCCACGGTTCCAGTAGCCGGCGGGACCGTCGTCGGAGCCGGGGAAGGGGAGGCGCTTGGCGACGGCGCCGGTGGCGACGATGACGGATTCGGCCTCGACGGCGCGGGAATCGGTGAAAACCCTAAAAGGACGGTTCGAGAAATCCACCTTGGAGACGGTCTCGGTGTGGATCTCAGTGCCGAAGCGGAGCGACTGGCTCCGGCAGCGGTCCATGAGCTCGCCGCCGAGGATGCCGTCGGGGAAGCCGGGGAAGTTCTCGACGTCGGTGGTGGTGGTGAGCTGGCCGCCGGGGGCGATGTCGTTGGCCATCCAGCCCTCGAACAGGATCGGCTTCAGCTCGGCGCGGGCGGCGTAGACGGCGGCTGTGTGGGCGGAGGGACCGCTTCCGATGATACAGACTTTGGTCTTGTGGATCTGAACGTCACCCATGGCGTTGGCGACGGCGGCGGCGGAGGAGGAGGAAGAAGCGCGTCCAACACTGATCAAGTTTCGCGCCTTCGTGAAGAGGTTCTTCCAGTTATGATGATTAGGGCAGATTCTAAATTTCATTTCCCTCCTTGCTCTTCGTCCTTTTTAATCTTAAATTATTTTTAAACTGTGCAGCTTTTTTTAAAAAAATTACGTGTAAAAATTCAAATTGGTTTTGTGAAATGAGAGATCCACCTTACCATCATGATTTATCTCTCTCCATAAAACCTTTTTGGCTTTTTCTAAGAGTTAGTTAATATTTTAACTTTAATTAAAAATAACGCTAAAAATACATAACATAAAAATACTCATAAGAGAAAATTCATGTTTGTACCCAAATCATCAAGTGAAAAGCTATATGCACGATCTTTCCCTTTTTCTTGTTTTTTATTCACGTTATAGGATTTTAACATAAAACCAAACATACATTTTAAAATACTTTTTTTAACACTTATTTTATTAAAATTCAAAAGAAATTACAAATTTTAATGAGTTTTATTTTTTTATTCAAGGACTTTTTTTAATTTTGTAATCAATAGTATTATAAAAACTGTTAAACCATTGTTAGGTTTTTAAGTTTTTTATTCACTTTTACTCTTATTTTTAGATTTATTTTTTACCATATAATTTTCATGAGTCTTACTCTTTATTTAATGAAATTATCTTCTAATTTTATAATTTAGCCTATAATAATATGTATTAAAAACATATTAAATAGTGTGTTATTAATACTTTTCTACATTTTATTTGTTAAATATTAAAATCTTTTGCAGTTATATTTTTCCTGCATTAAATTCTATCCCTTCAAAAGATTTACTTATATAAATAAAGGTTAGTTTAGTTCAACTAACAAAGACTATACCCACATTTCACAAGTATATATGTGACTTCAAATCATGCGATTGATACCAAGATTTTGTCAGTGGGAATTTGTCAATCAGCTTTGAGGCTTCCCTCAACACTAGTAAACTCTCAAAGACTCAATCCACCTATATTTTTATATAAAAAACAAGAAATAGTATTAAATTAAAACATGAAAATTTTATATTCTTGTAGTTGTGGAGCTTTCATCACCGTCAGATATAGAATTACACCTCATGCAGTTGAATTATCAACAGCAGGAATCTAAATGCTATAATATATTCTTTGTATCTAGATGGGAATACCATAAGGAAAGCACATATTCGTTTCAAAATTCATGGAACGAATCAACGTGGAAGTGGGATTTTTAAGAGGATGATGTCGTTTATGGGTTTCTTGAGGAAGACAACAGGAGGAACAAACAATGTGGGTTGTTACTTGTTGGTTTTGTTTAGCTTGCCGATAGAATCTAACCAGAGCAATCTGTCGTTGGTTATCGGGTATTCCTAATTGTTCTATGTTTTCGTTTTTGTCTTTCTACGTAGGTTGTTGGGTGTTCCATGTTCATTGTTCGTGTACACAAAGGAAAGGATAACACTAACTAAGTGTTTAATTATAACTTCTTGATATGACGATAGGAATAAACTTTGTGCATCTCCTATTGTGCTAGCGTCTTTTCGAATTTGAAACTGTGAAAGGGATAAATTGCATGTCACATTTGCCAATGGAAATAGCATTCTAGACCTTATTAAAGTTTGGAGGGAAATGATTAATAGAACTGTTAATTTACATGACTTGCGTGTGAAAGGAAAATTAAAGTCAGTTGATTAACTTTAGTCCTCTGTTTCTATTATTTTTGTTGGTACATGCCTCTGTTTATATTATTAATACTTAATAAACTAAAACTCAGTCTTTCCCCCCTTTTTGGAAAAAATAAAATAAAAAACAACTTAGCCTTCTCTTTTGTTAATTAAACATACTATTCCCCCCTCAGTCAGTCCAGTCAAAGTATTCCCTTCATAAACTGTACCAACAAAGTCACTTTTGTAACATCCAAAAAATAATTATAATATTTATTATAATATATATTTTATAAGATAAGAAATACATATGTATAATTTAGATAAGACAAAAATAGGATATTATTTTATCTTTTAGTTTTTAAACATATTAGTTTATCCTATATTTATATATAAGATAAATAAAATAAAATAAGATATTAAATTTATTTTATATTTATATATAAGATAAGATGCAATCGACAGGAGATAATTAAACTGCTAAAAATTAGTATAAATAGACATTAGAAGAATTAAGGGACATCAACTAGAGAGAAAAGTAGAAATTAGAAAAAGGTGAGATAAAAAAAGTTGAAAAAGCGGAAACGTATAGGAAAGGAACATCCTGTGACGGTAGAATACGTTGTAGGAAACATCTAGTCTGGAGGTTTAAGAAGGTTAAGAGGTGACAAAAACATACTCTTAAAACTTCCATGGTATAATTGTTTTGAGAATGTATAGTTGTGCTTTTGATATAAAGGGATTGGATATATCGGTATTCACAAGAATATGGTTGGATTGTATTTGAAATCTTAAATATATTGGGTATGATATTAAAATGGGTTTTGTGATAGTAATTATGTTCTAATACTGTGACGATTCCTTCTAATTACCTTTCACACAAAATTATTATTCTCATGGGAATTTGATGTTTCGATTGTCTTTGGTGGTGTAAGCATAAGTGAAGAATTTTCTTGTGACTGCAATAATCTTAAAATTCGCAAACGACTTTGCAATTACATACAATTCTTATGTATAATAATAGTTTGCTTTTAATTAGAAGGTGGCATGATCCTTATAGAATAATAGTAAGTGAGTGATATGCAAATTTGGTTTCATTAAAGTTTCCTAAAGCATATGATAATGGCTTAATTAATAATAATAAATTTAAAAGCAATTTTAGTGGTTATAGTTTAATTGATTTTGAACAAAAAACATTGTAATGCTTATATATATGTAGTTGGACATACATGTGATCTAAAGAGTTATTGTAGGTCGTGAGATGCATTTTAGATATTAGATCTAATTGATGATAGATTTTATACTTGATTATATATATATATATATATATATATATTATAATCTATTAATTGATGTTTATAATTTATAATTATAAAATTAATTGAGATGGATCGTAGTTGTGTGGTGTGTGTTTATGATCGATTGAATTATGATAGGTTCTTGGTTGATTTAATTAATCAGGATATGTTTGATATCATGTTTCGATATATGATTGTTTGATAGTATGAGATTGAACTGGTGTTCCACATTATAAGATATTGAGGTAACTTCTTCGAGGAAGAAATATATCTCCGCACGAGATTTAGCTAGTGATCTACATTATAAGAGATTCAAGTAATTTCTTCGAAGAAGTATATTTCCACATGAGATTGAACTGGTGCTCTACATTACAAGAGATTGATGTAACTTCTTTGAGGAAGGAGTATATCTTCACATGAGATTGAGTTGGTGCTCCACATTATTGAAATTGAGGTAACTTCTTCACATGAGAGTGAGCTAGTGCTCCTCATTATTGAGATTGATCAGGTAACTTCTTCGAGGAAGGAGTAGATCTCTACATAACACTTGGATGTCATAGAATTTGATTAATTTAATGTGTGTAGATTGATTGTAATATTTTCAATGATTAATTGTTATTATGTGAAAGACATGTGTGATGATGTTATAATATTTATGAGAAAACTATTATTTTTCAGATATTTATTACTAATATTATTTTAAAAGAATGCGGATATCATGGTTGATTTTCCCGATTGTCGTTGAGAACAAGCACATTTTTCAAAATATTTTATAAAATTGTTATTATATATCTCATTAGTTAATGTTGTTTTCAGAACATGGAGACAAGATCAGTGGAACTAAGGAGACTTGAAGAATTATTATCTCATTTGTTTAGTTTGATTTTAGACTTATTGATATTTATTAGAATAAAGAGTCATTTGTGATTGAATAGATTTTATTATTTCTTATTTAAGATTGTTAGTAGTCATTTGAGTATCGAATTTCATGACTTAATTTATACACAAATGAATTATATTGGATATTTCAATATGCTTAAGTGTGATTTTAGACCATTTTTGTTTTAGAAATTTAATCTTGAGCATATAAATATATATATATATATATATATATATGGTTTATTATTGTATCAAGGAAATTACAACTTTCACATCCGAAGCCTAGTAACTAACTTTTGCAGCCAAATGAAAGGTTATGAAAGAAGTTAGGGTTTACTTACGATGCATTCTACGGTGGACAAGCTATTAAGTTGTCCAACAGTGAACAACCTTATTATTTTTTTATGTAACAATTAAATAGAGAAGTTGAATAGAGATAATAATAATTAATACAAATACAAATATAAAACTAAAATTAAGATTAAATTTCACATTTAGTATTTGCAAATAATAAATTATCACCTCATTGTCGGTCACATGTCATTTTCATCTCATGTGGCCAAATATTGTCACTTATATGTTTTGAAATGGACTAAGTTGAACTTTTATATATTTAGAGAAACTAGAGTAGTATTACAATTTATCTTCTTCTTTTTTTTTTTTAATCAAAGAATAGGAGATAAGGTAGTTGAAACTTGCCTCTAGTATCCAAGATATCTATAAAAGAAAGATGAAGAAAGGTTTATTTTAAGATTAAAAAGGATTTGAAATTCTTTTTATATCAAGGAGTGAAGAGAATTTCAATAAACTGAGTTTCGTCTAAAATAACGGTTAATTGAGAAAAATAATACGTGGACTAAGATATGGATCCAAAAGCGAACACTTCTTCATTTAATTTAAGAGATTAAAGTAATTTTACTCGCAAAAGAATTTAAAGTTGTTAATACAAAAAATAATTTGAAAAACATTATTACAATAAGTTATAAATAAATTTTATGAGTGTACTGCAGAAAAAAGTTTTTTTAAGAAAATTAAACATCAATACTTAGCCAGTTGAATAATTTATTATCTCTTTAACTAACATTTTATATATGGATGACAAGATAACATACAATTACCGTGGAAAACTACAAAGATAAGAAATGCTCTATGAAACTTTTAATCCAATCATAATTGATAGAACTTGATAATGACCATAATTAGTTGAATTCTTTAATATTATTATAAGAATCCATAATACATATTTTACTGTTACACCAACAACAAAACAAAACAAAATCTGTCGTCAGAGCATCTAAATCAAGCGATATTGAGGAAGAATGGTCGGTATTAGAATTTGAAATCCCATATTATTTTGGACAGGGTCGGTAAGTAGAGCCAACCTGTAAGCCAATTTAGATACAACATGGCCTTGTCATAGCAGCCACGGTATGGCCCACAAACAAAACCCTAGTTTATTAGCTCAAAAGCTAAGCATTAGTGGATATCTAATCAGCATCAATTGTGATATCGAAACAAAGTTTCCTCATTTTATTATGGGTAAGAATGGAGCTCATGTCTATTAAATTATAAACAACAAATTACTTTAAAATTCAGGGATATGATTCCAACCCTTTTTCTAATGTCAACAATAATCTTCTCTTTAGACTTACTGTAGGTTTAGATTAGTCAAAAACACGATTTTAGTGTTAGGTGGTAATACGGTAATAACAGTTTGAGAATCTTCAAATGTACCAAGAAGAACGAACCATTCAGCCACTGCAACGTGCCATCCACAAGGAAAAATCTATGAACATTAGACTCAAATTTTTTATACAAAATTTAGAATTTGGTCTTATACCAAAAAGTAGTTAAAAGAAGAAACTATTAAAAAAAGTAAAAATATATCTACACTTGTCATTAGAAGGAAGAATATTTTACAAGTTTTATGACAATTTTCACACTTGTTTACAGAAAATCACTCATAACCGATGCAAAACTTGAGAGGAAATTAATATATACACGGATTAAGGAGTAACTATATCATATCTTCTCAATGCTTCCTAAAAAGTAAAAGAAAAAAGAAAACCAGATAAATTCAGAATAATCAAGAGGAAACCAAAAGACCAAGCTAGTATTCATGATTTCCTCTACCAAAAAGAAAACAAAAGGACTCACGAGTTTCTATCTTGAATATGACCAACTGGGTCTTGAATTTGGTCCATGGAAGAAATAGATGTTCGTTTGATGAACTCCAAGCAATCAGCAATGGCTTCTGCATAGAAAGAATTATTCCTTCCATAGGATGATGCCCTACAATCAGCATGACCCTTGATTCCTTCATCCCTCACTAAACCACTTCTGCTGCTGTTGCTGTAGTTTCTTTTGAAGCCACTTTTTCTTCTGAACACGCTCTTCAGAAGCTGAAGAGCCTGAAAATAAGACAGTTTCCACCTATCAAAGATACTTAGTATGAAAGTGAACCTCTTCCTTAGGCGCAGAAAGTAAAGCCTTCTGAGGTTTAACCTAAACCCTCTGCATTTTCCATGGCAAGATGATGATGATCCTCTCCCACTGCTAACTCTATTGTAACTCATATGACCCATGTTTTGGTTTTGGTTAATGCTAATAATTAGCACCCTGAGTTGTGTACAAATATATAAGATTGGAGGGTGACTTTTTGGATGGTGTGGTAATAATGAATATGATGTGTGTGTGGTGTGAAGGAGAATGAAGGGAAGAAGCTTGGAAATTTGTGGATTTGGACTGTTTTGAAAACTTGGGATGGTCTAATATGCTGCAAAGACAAAGGAGTTTGAGGCGTAATATATGTGACCGGGATATACTAAACTTGTGTGATTAAATATTGGAAGGGACCATATATAAACAATTTAAAGAATCAAGGTGTTTTGAATCATTGATTGGTGGGGTAGGGCCAAGGGAAAAAAAACAAGCAAAAGAGAAAAAAGCCATCTATTCTTTTCCAAAGTAGGTGACTAAAGCGCCATGAGAATATGATAATGAGTAACAAATTGGTGAGATTCCGGAAAAATAATGAGTTGCGTAGCCTATATTATAATATGGCTATTATTCAAGCTTTGTTAGTCTAACAACGTTTGACTTTTGAATTGGATTTGTGTGGTAGAGTGGCTTGCTTTTCTTATTCGGAATGTGATGAATTACCTCTGTGTTCAATTAAAAATTTGTTTGATTGCTGCTTAGCTTTAATGATAATAACAAACTTTGAGGGCTAATGGCTCCCTAGGATTTATGGTGCCTTTAATTACTACAGGATTTTGTCAAAAGATCCAATAATCTTCCAAAAGAGTAGCTGATCCACAGTTTTCATTGAAATTTTATGCTATCTTTAACACCTACTCGCGTCGTAAACTATTATTATTGTTCATGATTGTTATTAATTTGTTAATTTTGAACTTTAAGATAGGGAGGGGGAGTGGTCTATATTTTTCATCAGATAAGCTCATCAAGTCTCTCCAGTTAAGAAATTTCATTATAGTTCTAGTCTTCTAGATGAAACTAGTTGTTTGTCCTAGATAGTGGGATTGGTAAGCTCAGCATTGTCTTCTTGTTCTCTAATGTATGAACCAACATTATGGTAAATGAATTTGCGTAGGGAAACAATTTAAATTTGTAGAAGTAACTAGTTCATGAAACAGAAAATAAATGAACATACTTAGGGAGGTAGACTAAGAAAGTCATCTGAACATTGGCATCAACTTTGCAACGAGTAAACTTTTTCTTTTATCATTTTTTATCAAAAAATATTAATTGTTAATTTTTATCAACCAAAATGATTGAACTTTGTAACGTTTAAACTTTTTCTTTCTCTCATTCTTTTATTTAACCACATAGCCAACCAAATATAGGTATAAAAACAGATTTTGTCAATAACTAATTTTTGTGAAAAAATGTAATTTATTACCTTATTTAATTAAATTTTTTTAACTCTATTTTTTCATCACTCGAACATAATTTTTTTTATCTATAAATGTTAAATGTTAATTTTTATTAATAAAGGAATTTGAACATGTGACTTTTTTTTTCACTACTAGGTTAATCTTATATCTCTCCCGAACATAAAATCTTATTTAAGACATCTGAAATTGGTTCCATTTAGGATAGTGTAATATTGGTTTCTCTCATCCCATGCATAACTAGTGCCTTATATTTAGGACAATCTATGTATTTCTCCGTTGGTTTGATGAGTCGGGTATGAGGCTATATTGCTATTCCTTCACCTGGCTAAACAACCTTTGTGTGTAGTACTTGTTAAAAGAAGAGCGTAGCTTTGACATAAGAAACCAAAAGAACTTCACTTTCAGCAACCATACATAATAAAACGTTTTGTGTGTAACCGGTTATCCATTAACTTTCACTTATTTAATTCCAAACTGCTAACGTGCAAATATTCAAAAGAGTGCCGACTTCTGAACTACTTATTTGTAAGTTGCGAGGATTAATCAAAAGAAACAACAAAAGATTACCAAAGTAGAATGTGTTCAAAATGGATTTTTTTTTAAAATTTTATTAGGCGCACAAGTTTTAAAAACGCTTTTGGTACAATGCTGTTTTCGTGAGTGCTTTTTGTATAACTTTAATTGTTTTAGTTCAATGTGAAAGACTGTAAATAAATTACATTAAGGCAGTGTTTTGACAATTTTAAAATCTGGAAGACTGAAACCTAAACATTTTTTTTGACATGAAATTGGAAGTGAAAATACATAAGATGAATATTTCTCTCTCAATAAAATTTATTTTATATTCAAGTATCAATCAAAATTCAAATCTGAATCACTTAATTAAAGGAGACCACTTATGTCAATAACTGTAGGTATGTTTACTACTACAGTGGATATCCATTGAATTGGCTTTGCTCTTTTTCCAAAGTAACGTTTTTGCAAGAAGCAAGAAATTAGTTTGCTTTCAGTTAAAAGTAACATTTAGCTAAAAGAAAGCAATAATAGTTTTAAAAACTGAAATACAAGATCGAGTATTTTATTGTATAATCTAATGCAACCCCCGCTAATTTATGAAAGAAGATTTTTATCATTAATAAAAGTTTAAACCATATTTCAAAAAGAAAAAAAGTTTAAACTAATTTATTATTAATATAAATTAATTTTTATTTTGAATGGATGACACAAACATTGTGATTTTGAATATAGTTTAGACGTTAAGTCTTCAAGAAAATGTATCAAAGAAAATCATTATTGACCACGAAGAAAGTCAAGTTTAAATTTGTTAGAGATATCAAAAGTCAATATATAATAGGATAAATAGTCATTTTTGTTCCTGAATGTGTAAAGTACTGACAAATTCGTCCACGAAAGTGAAAAAAATGTGACAAATTCATTCATCCGTTAACTTTTATCGGTTACCATTAATAAAAAAAACTTACGTGACACATTAAGAGACGAACTTGTCAGCGCTCTACATATTCAGGGACAAAAATAATTATTTATCCAAAATATAATTTAATCTTCATCTCCCCCTTTTTTAATCGTTGCAAACATAACATTACAATAAATATTTAAAAAAATAGGAAAGCAAACATAAGTTATAACAAACATAATAATAAGCATAATCTGTCTGTTACTTCCAAATTTTTATTGTGACAATATTAGGTAATGACAAAATCAAGTTGAATCTCATTTTTTTTTAAGGATTAACTTAATGACCGTGTATTTTTATTTGAGTCTTATATTTTGGGTAAAATAATGCCACATTAGAAATTTCAGAGCAATAAACATATTATGCTTATTAATCAATTATCAATATTATGTTTATTATTATGTTTGTTTTAACTCAGGCTTGTTTTCCTACTTCTTTAAGTGTTTATTGTACTATTATGCTTGCAATGATTACAAAGGGGGGAAAATAAAGATTAAATTATATTTTGGATAAATAGTTATTTTCGTCCCTGAATGTGTAGAATGCTGACAAATTCGTCCCCGAATGTGTCACGTAGACTCTTAACGGTAACGAACAAAAGTTAACGGATGAATGAATTTGTCGTACTTTTTTCACTTTCAGAGACTAAAATTTAAATTTTCATCTTTCGAGAATGAATTTGTTAACGCTCTATATATTCAGAGACGAAAATGACTATTTACTCTATAAAATAATTCAACAAATACTTGTACCTCCTAAAAAAAAACTAAACTGAAATTTCACATTAAAATCTTTTTTTCCATTTTTCTTCCTTTTCTTCCCACGAGCACGGAACTTGAGTAATAAATAACAAAATAGTAATACTTCTCAAGTGTCAAGATAAATAAAAAAGGATAAATATTAACTGATGTTTTTAAATATTGATTAAGAGAGTAAATAGGAAAAGAGTTTTATCAGGATGAAAAAAATGTGCCTCTTATAATTTTAAAATGTACTTCGATAAGATTTTTAATAATTTTTTTAACTATTTAACTATATCATACCAGGACCCATAAAAAAGAAGGAAAAACAAAAAGACAAAAAGGACAGATATCCGTATACGTACTCTGTAATTTTAGCTAGCCATGTTTTAAATGATAATACTGCATTCATTCTTGACCATTATCATCTATTTATTTAAGGTTTTTCTTTGAAATTGACAACATTTTTTTTTTTACTCTTTTTTTTTTTTACTCTTTTTACATGGTTTAAAAATAAGGCATGTCCCTCTGAAAAAAAGAAGCAGCATGTCTAACCTCAAAAAAAGAAAAAAGAAAAATTAAATACGGAATCTCGTAGCTCTTATCTAAGCCATCACAAAGACTTGTATATTTTATTTCATAGTCATTAAACTACAAATATTTCAGTGAACAAAACTTACTTTTAATTGAACCAATCCATATTGGCATTATACTGCTTACTCTTGATGAGACAAAAATCTCTGAAATTTTGAAATCTCTTATCCAAAAACTGCTTGGAAGAAATTATGAAAAATCTCAGTGAGTATTCCTTAGAATTTGGTCTTTATCCATGTCCAATGACATCGTAAGATCTATATAGCCAACCTTATATAATGGGATACAACTTTGGTTGTTGTAAAACGAAAAACCTACCAGATAATTACTGTAGAGGTACAAATGGAACAGATTAAATACAATAGTAGCAACATATAAAAGGTCAAAAGTTTAATGTAATCCTACCTAGCTCATACTAACCAAGTTACAATATTACAACGTTGATCCTCAACAATTACAGAATCCTACCTAGCTCATATTAACACGGTTAAAACATTCTTTGAGAAAAGCATGTACGAGAATTTGTAAGTGAACTAAAACATTAAAATAAATGCTACGCTAAGCTAGAAACTGGCATGTTTTACAGGCAGAAATAATTTTTCTACATGGTTTCCGGGTCAACTATCCTACATATATATCATGGTCAAAGAGAGAGGCACTGAAAGCATAAGCGATCACTATTCTGCATGTTCAAACGGGACACGAACAAACAACTGCCCATGCAGCGTCACCACCGCGGACGTCTGATGAGGATCAATTCTTGAGGGCAAGCTAACAACCTGAATTCATAAAATTGTGTTAAAGGGACGAATAACAAAAATGTATTCCAGATGAATCATGCAGAAACCAGAGAGTTTAAATATGGAATGCATTAGTAAGTAAGCCTTTTACTGTATCAATTACTTACAACCCGGAGTATCAGAAAAAATAAAATTGTAACTCTAGTGAAGCAAAGTAATATTTTGATACAGACACGGAGACTAAAATTACAGGAAATTAACACAGACCACGGATTGTTATAACATGTAAACAATACATATCTGCAAGTTGAAAGTTTAAACAATAGCAGTTGTGTTGAAAAATTTCAAAGCAAGACACATTCTTTTCATTGTTGAAGAAAATGAAAATATACCTTTTTGAAAGGTGTCACACCCCAAGGATTGTTGGGATGCTCAGGCTCCCCACTTATGACTAGGCGTCCTGCAGGGTCTGACTGTACACGGACCTGGTTTTAGAAAAGCATACATATTATACATCATCATCCACAATTCCATTTTCAGTAGCGTAAGTTATACATTTAAGATTATAGCTTATTGAATTAAAAGCTAACAAACTTCAATAAAGGAAAATTTTCAACAGACCTTTACAAGTGATAAAATAAAGGCCAGAAAAGGAAAATGTAGAATCAGTCTAACACTTTTACTTTAGAAGTTAATTCTGATTCATCATCTGCCAAAATGAAAATATTTAAATAGAAGTTGAATCATCTTTTTCTTTTCCTTTTTTAGAAAAAAAAAAACAGCGTTAATGAAATAGCTAGTTCAAGATATCACAACTTACACCAATAATTTTTCAAGGGTCCTATGTAGCTCATAAACTATAAATATCCTTGTTATGGAACATTTTGCAGTATGAACACCATCATCTTTGTATATATTTATTATACAGACAATGTCCCAATTCAATACAAAATTAGGTAATCAACTTTTTTTTTTGTTTACAGCTCAAGGTTGAAGGGTCCAGAATATTCTATAAACAGGTAAACTTGTCCTTATATACACTGAATTTCCCACTCACTACCATGACTTTTGCCTCTCACATATTGCAATGTCCTCTCAAAGGAAGGAGAGAAATAGCAAAAATGATATGCTTAATTTTCATATCAACACAGATTAATACAGATAAAAGAAATATATAACAACCAGAAGGCATACCTCTTCCCGCAGTAGGCCAGGCACTAAAGCATATACCTCAAAACAATCTTTCTGCACAGAAGAGTTTTCATTGAAATAAGTAATTACAAATATGACTCATTATTTGAACATAAGATAGAGAACTTACAGTTTTTTGTACATTCACTTTTACCCAATCAGCAGGAGGCCCAATATTAATCACAGTTGTGTCCAATCTAGCACCCACACAAATCAACAAAGGCAGGCAAGTCAGCGGATAAACCAAAGCCACAAAGTAAACACTTTCTAGTTTCAAGCAAAGCAACAGGTTGGCAACACATTTCACTTATTAACTAGACAAAGCTGCAGAAAGCACAACACACAAGAAAAGGCGAGATTGAAAATGAAGCAATCGGATCTTAACTGTGGTTTAGATGGTTTACTGCGTGCAGCTTTGACTGTATTATCCATGTAAGGTGAAGATGGCTTCTTACGTTTGTGTATATCTGAGTCAATAAGGGAGATAACCCACAAGTAAGAATCATTTAACACATGCTATACTGTTAAAAATGAAAGCAATAAGATGAAGGACATACTGATGCTTTTAGGCTGCTTTTCACGCTTTTGCACAGACACAGAATTCCTATCCTAAGAAAAACAAAAGTATTTAACAATTATATGGAGGCCAAAACAGAGTAACAGACAATGAAAAAGAATTCAGGAGAACAAAAATGAATAATTCAAAATTCTCCAGACCTTAATAATAGGGTCACTAACTTCACCATTGCCTAGGAGACGTTGTGAGTGCCAGCCCTGCATAGCCCGTGCTGCAGCATCTCTCCGGGCTCTACCTGATGCAGAGGCCTGAATTTGCCCATAATTTAAAAATGATTATAAAAGACATAAATTAATCATGGTCACAGGAAAAATGACAGAGCCATAGTACAATTCCCCTTGCAGAGCTTACCATAACTAAAGGAGGAATTTACTTTATTGAAAAAACAGTAGAAATTCAAACCAATTTCAGATATTGTTAAATCAAATTAGACATGAAATTTATCTCAGTTAATAACACCTTAAACTCATGTGCAGTCATTACTTGTCTATTGATAGGGAAGGGGAGAAAATTTGTATACATGACTAGAGGCATACAAATGAAACCTTTTTTCATGGTGGACACAAAAATTTACATTGGCTTTCTTAAATTGTGAGGCAAGAAATTACCCTGCATAAAATATAATTTCTAGAAAGAAGTAACTGCAAAATAATGGTGCTACTTGACTTCAAAACAATCTTCTAATTGTTGAATATAAGAAGCAACATATGCCAGCAACTATTATTAGAGATAAAACATATCAGGGGCAATTTGAAATGATAAATAGATGCTAAAAATTTCTCAATCCAGGACAAATAAATTTGACAGACAAAAAATGATTATTGCAGTATTGTACCCTGATAAATTCATAGTACATGCATATTTGATTTTCATTTATTTTGGGAGAAACAACACTTTTCGTTCTCCCAAAGGCTCTTGAAGAAAGTTCTTGATTACAAGTTGTTTCAAATACAAAATAAGCTAAATCCAAACACAGGAAATTAATGAAATTATGGTGATACCAATGTGATTTTCCAATAATTCCCCATCTCATATCAGGGGATTTGATAAGAATGGGCCTTATATATATTTTCTCATGCTACGAAAAGCAAAAATAAAAATTACATATCACCTGATTTTCAATATTTATAGGCTCTGGATGAGAAGCAACAGGCACATTCAGCTCACCACCTTGTATTTTATGTCTTTCATAATCAAGAAGTGCCTGGTTTATGATATCACAAACAGCAAGAATGAAGTAAGGGTTAAATAGACATGGATAAAAAACTGCATAGTACTAAAGGCACAACATCTGATACAATTTTCTGACATTTTGCAAATAGGAAAAATACTAATGAAATATGTCATATTAACCTCTAAATCAAGCATAGCTAGATATTTATATCCAACTGTCAGAAAGCAAACAAATAGGAAATGTATCCCATGTCACAGTTAAGTATTAAATAAATCAGGAGAAAATTTAGGGGCACAAGGAAACTATGTAAATAGTATGAAATCTTATCCAATAGAGTCATAGCATGAATGTCATTATCTTAACAAACAGAACAAGAATGGGAACAATGTAACAGAAATTGTCCAAGAAATTCAGGTAAATGCTGATTATCTACATCAAAAGTCAATATTCAAGCACAAACAGAAGACCTAATTGTAAGCTTTAAAGGAACATGAACCAAGCACATATATAAACTAATGTGTAATTAGTGAAAGCAATTAACAAAAAAAAACCTAAAGTATAACTTATTATTTTATTAATGTAGAATCACCTTCTCATAAAATCCCCGAAAAGTCCATGAGACAGTGGTGCATGTCCTGCATATGTTGAAAACAGAGAAATGTATTCATATATTATATATTATATATTATAGTATATTATATTATGTATCAATTCCATTCAAACAGCTCACAGTATTCCAACAACCTCCCCAACTCCCCACCCACCCAATAAAAAGGAACAGAAAAGGTAAACAATGTGCAGTTGGATAAGATCTGGGAAAAAGCCAAAACCGTTGAAGAAATATTGGAAGGACACAAACAATCCATGTCTGAAATAATGAAAACAGCTGCTTTAATGCTAAAAGCTACCATGGTTTCTTAAATCAACCATTCATAGTTTAAAATAAGCATCCAACACTCTTTGTTTTCCATCGATACTTAGAACTTTGAAAAACCCTTCAATTTCTCTCAGCATCCTTTCCAATACATACTATCATTGCACAGTGGCTGTACTTAGCAAAATCGACAGAAAACATATCAAAACTTTACAGCCAATAACACTTAAAAGAGACACAAGGCATAGATTTTTTTTATCGGCTACACAAGGCATAGATACAAAACTGCATATATAAAAAAGACTTTGATTTGAGAGCCATAAACAAGGATCAAGACATGAAAGAGCAAGTTTTGGTTCTTACTTCGGAGGTTTGAAAGACTCTCCCACTTGCCGCCATAATTTACATGAAGTCACCTATTTATAAATATAAGACAATTAAGTGTATATCTCGGAAACAATCAAAACAAGTGATCTGACATAAACAAACTAATAGCTGAGAGTGTAATCAAAGTTAATTTGGCTCAAATAACAACCCCTTAAAATTTTGCTCATCAAGTTTAAAATTACTTGAATACCTTGTCATAGCCACCCAATCTCGTTACAGCTCTCCACAGCCTTATATTCATCAACAATTAAGCATTAGACCAGAGTGATAACATTTTAGAATTGTGTATTTATGTCATATTTAAAGATAAGAGAAAGTTTAAATGATCATGCATAACTCACTTAAGGCAATTTAGTCCTTCTCCGTAGAATTTGGGAGGTTTGAATTCCATGCTCCTCTCCCTAAAGAAGTTTTCAAGCTCCTTCATAAATGCTGACTGTTCCTCCTCTGTTCCTGACTCATTACCATCATAGGAATGGTCGGCATCCAAGAAAAGCATGTGCTTTGAGTTTGAATTCCCATTATCTGCAGGTTCAGCCACTTGCTTTTCATCAACCTTATTCTCAACTTCTAATACATTTATAATTTCAGTGTTTGTATCTGCAGGAGCAGGCTGTAGGGTAGCAGGCTCATTATGACTTGCAAGCACAGGGTCACCATTATCACATGCTTTACTATCAGCCATTCCACAGCCTTCAGGCTTAACCTCCACAGCCATCTCAACATCGCCATTACTATTTTGATGAATATCATCGTTATTCTCAGCCTCCTTATTATTCTGTGGTAATTCATCAGCTTCCACCTTCGCACCAGACGCTTCTGCTTCTTCAGACTCAGTCCTATCCAAAATCTGAGCATCAGCCTCTACTGGGACAGAGAGAAGAGTATTTTGAACATCCTCTTCTGGAATTCCCTCTGAAACAGCCTCTAATTTTACATTTTTATCCTCAGCAGGTGGCTCTTCCTTCGTATTTTCAACATGATCTGACCCACTTTCAACATGATTTGAAGTTTCCTCTACTGGAACAGGAGCAGAGGCAGCTTCAGGTTGATCTTGAACCTCTGCATCAACCAACTGCTGGTTTTCTTCCACGACCGAGGGCACGCCATGGCCAGCTTCCTCCTTTTCTTTTGCATCACCCATTTGCCAATTTCAATTTTGCATGAGAATACAACAACCTCCTACACCAACCCATTACAGGAATTTAAGAAAAAAGAGAGACCAGAAATTCCTGACACAAATTAACAGAAGGGAAAATTTAAACCCTAAGAACTAAACCCTAGACAGTCAACCATCACTCTAGTAGACAATCATGGTTAATTGTGCAATTAAAAAATGAAAAAGGCGCCACAGAACTGTGTGCTTATGAAATTCAAAAAGCTGAATAGTGAGCTTGTGAAATTCTTTGCAGGCATTCAAGAGAACAGAATAAATCAATTCGAAGTTTAGGGGGAAAAAATAAAGAAAATTGAAAGAAAAAAAAAAAAAAAAAACAACGCAATGTAGTATTACCTGTACGAATTGCAATTGAAGGGTAAGGCAACAGAGTGAGGAGAAAAAAAAAACCCTAAAATTGGCAAACGAAGAAATGTTGAATTTGAAAAACCCTAATTGTTTGTCCTCTTCTCTGCAGTTTGACAGGAATTTCCCTGCATAAATTGCTGGTTGAAGCGGTAGGTTTTGATGCGTGCTTGGTGACACGCGCCACGCGCCGGGCAATGCCGGGGTCGACGATACGACGTCGTTGCTGCTTGGACTCAGAGCGGTGTGGAGATTTTGGACCTAAAATGGGGTCGTGTTATTTTTATGGTAGCCCAAATAGCATAAAGCAAAGGGTTTTGCTATATCCACTAACATTTTACTAAGTACACTCCTGTCTTTATTCTAATTTTTATTATCATTTATACCCTTTATACCCATAACGTTGATAAATAACCATTATTTTAGAATGTAATTTACCTAAAAATAATTTGTTATTAGTATTATTAGAAATTACTTTTTGGAACACAACTTATTTTGAATATTCTGGAAAGTACTATGTATTTGTGTTCCACAAAGTACTTTCCAAAATGTTTAAAAATAAAACTATGTTTCAAAAAGTACTTTCTAGAATATCATTTTGTGTTTGGAAAAGTACTTCCCATAATATTAAAAACAAACTTCCAAAAAAATTCAAGTAGAACACTAAAACCACCAAAAATCATATATAATGAAAAATTACACAATGGTGGAGCAATTGAAGTGGATAAAACATATAATTGATATCATTCATTCAGTTTGACCAACACTAAGAGGTGTTGAGCTGCATCAACTTGGACAAATAAGACATTAATGGTGTATTTAAGTGGACAATAACAAAACAAGGAAGAAAAGTAGTGGAGCGTAAACATACTACATTGGAGTTTTGAAAATAGAAAAATCCTAACACTAGAGTACGTAAGAAATTGAGCAAGAGAGGAAAAAATTAAAGAGAGACCGGAGCAAGAGCTCGAAGAGGGATGAAGGGGTGAAAGAGAGGAGGAAGTGTCATGAAAAAGAGGAAAAGTGTTGTTGCTATAAAAAGGGAGTGTGCAATGGAGAGAAGAAAGTTTGAAAAGAAAAAATTATTTCAATAATTTGATTTTTTTTTTTCAAGAAAAGGGGATGTACATATCGAAAAAGGAGAATAAATATAACAATATCCAATGGCCCCAGTTTACTTATACTCAATATTGATGGTGAAATAGTAATTAGTAATTACAACATGCAGGCTTTAATAGTTTTAGGAGGGTGTATTCAATTGATTTGAAAAGATTTAAAAAGATTTTTTTCAAAAAAAATTCTTGAGATATTTAATCAATATTTTTAAATAATATAAATAAATATTGTGGTATTTAGTCAAGATTATTAGAATTTTTTAAGAAATTCACTAAAATCTGTTGGTATTTAATTAAGATTTTTTACAATTTTAAAAAAATCTTATGATATTCAAAAGTATATAAGTTTCAATGGATTCTTTCTTATGATAGATTTTAATGGACGTCAGACTTTTTATGAGAAAATACACATTAAATAATTTTACCTAAATTCTTAAGATTTCATGAGACTTTCTTTCTTTCTTTCTTTTCTTGTAAATTGGCATGCTTTCATTTTCACATCTCACATAATTCGATGTTTCTTTGTTGAAAGCAATAGATATTCATAATTTATTTTACTTTTTCGACCAGTGATCAAAATGTCCTGGAATGTGTGATGATGAATTTTTCCAATTCTTTGAATTTGGGGGGTATCTTAAGTACGTGCTTATACATATAAATGAACGTGAATATATATTAATATGAGAAATATATAGTTTTAATGAGCATGAGAAGTTGACTAATATATAAGTAGATAAATATATAAATGAGGTTTAAAATAATTGTTGGACATATTTTTGTTTGGTAGAATCGATTTTGTGAGAATGACTACAAGTATTCATACTACGGGCAGAGTATATAATTTTTATAAAATTACCATGATTGATGATTGAAGGAAAATAAACTTATTGTGCTTGTAAATATGTTAGGAAAAATTGATTTGTTATATAACAAATTTATAATTCTTTGAATAAGATGAGTTTTATTTAAAGTGTTAGGTAAATAAAATTGATGGATCTTTTTCAATAATTTTGGATTTTTTTGAAAATTCAGAGTCCTTTAAAATCTTAAAAATTAATAATGTCCTTTCAAATTTTATCAATTCATATTTTGTAAATCCATTAAAATTTGAATTACAAAATCATAATCATAAAAGTTTAAATTTTTATAAAAAAAATCATTACATTCTTATAAAGTCTTTTAAAATTCATAGAATTTTTGTATGTCAAAATAGTATTTTAAAATCCTAATTCAATATATTCAAATGTTTGAATTAAATTCATGGTAAAAAAAATAATTAATTATTTTTTATGGTGAAGATAAGGTTGGCAACTTTTGGAGTAGTTTTCATTTTGCAAACTGAGTTTACAAAAGAAAGCTTGGTCTAGCTTGAATGGAAACTTAATTGGTTTCAGGCAAAATATAAGTGTACTAACATACATTTGAGGAGGGGTAACAAAAAATGTTACAAAACTGAGTTTGAAACACTGCAAACAAAATCTAAACTGAGTCACCAATTTTATCGGTTCTTGGTGGCTAGGTCTCATTTTGAGCTAATTAATATTCAATTCATTTATTGAAACAAATGATCTAACTTTTCGAATTGTGTTTATGCTATTATGGAAATATTATTGAGTAAAATTCAACTATGTAGAAAATTTACAATTTTGGCAAAAAATATTTAAAAAAGGCTAACTGAAAAATTATAAATATTATTCTAAGAGGAAATATGCTTGCATTTATATAAACAATATCCACCACTTATTGGATATTTATTTGTGAATCTCAATCCATTGTAGACAAATCTTCTTAAAATATGTAGTGGTTATGTAACAATCACTCATACTTGTTAAATCAATGAACCACAAGTCCCATGGAAAATTCATAAAATCATATTTATAAATGACCTATCAATGAAGAACTACAAGCATGTGTACTAGATCCTGGTCTAATTGAGGCATCAAAATCTTCTGCAATCAACAATTGAAGTGCACATGTCTTTACCTTTTTTTTATTTTTTTAATTTTTGTATTAATTGAGACCCAAAATCCCCCTTTAAAACTTAACCACGATCAATGTCTTTTTCGCGTGCTTTCTTTATACAATTGTTAATTATGATGATGGATAAAAAAACTGATGCATGATCAACAGCTTGATAAAGCTTGAAATGTGAGGTTGCTAAAAAAACGAATTGGTTTTAAAAAAATTGATATTAAATATTTCTCTGTGGCAATGAGTTGAGAAGTGCTGAAATATAAATATAGAGGACTACAATTTTTAAGGAAAGAAAATATACAAGGCCAGCCTTGTTAGCCCCAATTTCTGATATTATTTTACAGTTTTATTTATAGATAAAATAAAACCTTCAATTACGTATATATCTGAATTATTTTACAGTTTTATTTATGATCAAGAAAAATTTCTAAATATTTTTAAGAAGGTACCTATACTTAAAAAATATAGGTATAAATATATATATTTGTTCGGTTTGTCTCAATCATGAACACCGGTGTAGCAAAGATTATTCTGTCTCAACTTAGAATCAATTGTCTGGATTGTTCTGCAGGCACATAAATTCTATCGATAATTATAGTGGGGTGGGATCTACTTCTGCATTCAGTACATTGTTTTTTCTTTTCCTTCTTAATTATCGGAGGGTTAAGTGCGTGTTTGTATAGACGTTAAATCGAAAGTAACAGAAGCAACTACGTAGTTAATTAGGTATTTTTTGACGTTTTTGTATTAATATGTGTGTTTTTTCCATTCAACGTGATGGAAATATTTTTCTTAACACAACCTAAATTGTCTTGCACAACTCAATTGTCTTTGTTTTACCCTCACTATCCTTCTTGGATTGGAAATGGACTTGGTCTAAAAAATCCGTAAAAACTTAAAATTATTTATTTTTTATTCTATTTTGTTCTCACTTTTGATCCTCTACCTCACAATCTCATATGGATAGTATTGTATCTTTTTAGTCAATCTTTTAAAGAAAAATTCTAAAATAATTAACAAATACGAAAATTTGAAAATAAAAAGAAAATCCTTAATGGGAGTTCCATTATTTGCTAGCCAGTTAACAGTAACACGCATGTTTCCCTCGCGAGTATGCTGAATCTTTAACAACCAAGAGAAGGAAAGGAAGTGTTGTTGAATCTTGTGAATTAAGATCCATACAAGGAAGAAAATCATTGTTGCTGTTAAAGATGAGGGTGATAGCTAACTGGGAATCAGACTCGCGTATCAGATTCCTAATTCTTTTTTCCCAAGCATGCAACAGATAAGGCATGGTAGAAGCCACGTACAAACCTTGATATCCAACGATCCACTAACCCTGAACATCACGTATCAGAGTCCTAACTTATTCCCAATTGAATCACTTTTATTTAATTATATATATGTATTATTTTACTACCCAATTGATTTGGTTTTGAAGAGGGCAAAACATTACTCGAGAACCTAAAAATATAACGCTATCACATTATTGTTTGAAAGTAAGAATATTGTTTTTAAAAAAGTATATATGAAAGTGCAATTTGCCAATCACTTGAGTTAGACGACTAAAAGTGATTGTTTACTCAATTTTATAAATTTACTTATATATGTACAATTAATTCAATTTATGTTATATATATTGACTCAATTTTTAAACAATCTAATTTCATATAAATAAAAATCTTATAATTAGTTTGTTCAATTATTTTTGGCATTGAATTAGATTTGCTTATGAATATCCCTAGTCAAATCCGAATAGCTCCTCCACTCCAATATGGGAACCCCTGCCTATGAGTGACTCCCTGAAGCCATTTTTTTTGTCCATGCAATTTTTGTTTTGTTTTGATTACTTATTTAATTAATAAAAATAGAGAACAAAAAACCACCAAAACAAAAATTAACGAGGGACAAACTAAAATTAACTCAACTTAACCTTCAAATGCAAAAATAGTTGTTATAAGACATTTTAAACATAAAATAATTTAAATCAATTATGATAACTTGTTTATGTCATGCTGTTGGATTTGGATTCTCAATGATTTTTGCAAAATTATATATATAATTTCTGCTATAAAAAAGTTATTCTACACTAGAAATATTATAAATATATAGTGAATGGAAATTAAGAAACTACACCTAATGCATGTAGCAGATGCAGTTCATTTTATTTGTTGTCTAGAGATTTTATTTGGTGATGCCTTTCCGCATGTTTTATTTGAGTTTTCTGCTCTCAGAAGTCAAAATATGGTTCTCCATTTCTCATGCATATCACCTAACGTGTCAGGGACAATAATGCAGTTACTTAGATCCAACGAGGGTAGTATCCTATTATTATTGGAGAACGTGCGTACGCTGTTCTTACATTATTAATAAAGTTTCAAGTTGCATTGGTATCCTTCACGAATCACATGGTTGCGCATCTTCTTGACAAACGATTTGTTGGAAGGGTGAAGAAGTGCGAATAAAGAGAAAAGAGATTCTGTTTCTTGTTTGACTGAGCAAAAAAATGGAGGAAGAGAATACGGATGGCAAACAAGTTGTTCCGAAAAAAAAAAAAAAAAGAAATGGGACAGGCTGGTCCAGCCTATATTTATAAAGTGGGTTGGAAATGCTAGTCCGCTATATTTTAATGCGGGTCAGCGGATTAGCGGGTTAGTCCGTCTAAAAAATTAAAAAAAAATAAAAAAGTTAATTTTAAAAAAAAATATAAAAAAATTATTAAAAAATACAAATATGATAATTAATAAAAATACAAAGTTAAATAAAAATAAATAATTTAAAATTAATGTTAAATAAATGATATCATGTGATAATTCATAAAATTACACCATTTACAAATGGAATTTACAGATGTAAACTGTCCAACCAAAGTGTAATACGTGAGTAATGAAAGACTATTTGAAAGTATCATTATCATAAATATTTTAATATTAAAACTTAAAAGTTAATTATGAAAGTGCAAAAGAGTATAAATTAAAAGAATATACTTATTTCAAAATATGTTAAATATATCTATTTAATTTTAATATTTAATATTTTAAATAATATTGGCCCAGAGGGCTGGCCCGCCCCGCTCCGCGTTTGGCCCGCAATTTTGTGGGCCGGGCTGACCCGCCTTGCTTTTGATTTACAGGTTAAAATTATCAACTCAGCCTACATTTTTTTGCGAACTAAGCAGACCGGACCTATTTTGCCAACCCTAGAAGAGAAGAGAACATAGATAAGTGTGAGTTTCAGCCCATACATTACTAGAAGAGAAGGGGACATAGATAGGTGTGAGTTTCAGCCCATACATTACTTTTTATGGTTTATGGGTAGTAAAGTGAAACAAATAGATTAAAAAAAGAGTGAATGAATAATTTAATTGAAAGCACATTCTTTTTAAACATATATATGTTTGTACGTTCGTATTTTTATTACATTAAGATTAAGATTAATTAATCAAAACAATTAAAAAAATAAGTAATGATTGAATTAATTAAAGCATTTAAGAAAATTATTAGGTAATTAATTAAAGAGAAAAATATTAATTTAACTTAATAAAATTTGATAAAAATTGATTTGACATATGGTTTTATTTGTACATTAAGGTGCTATTGGTTCCATTTCTCCGTGATGAAATCCTCTTTTGGCTTATAAAAAAAAAAACTACAACTTTTTTATGATGAAAGATGTGTTCCATAATTTAGAGCATCCATGAAAAAACAAAGACACTGTTAGACTTGAAAAAACATTGTCCTAGTTTCTGGCATTGAATCAAGTAAGTAAATGCTCTTTAGATTCTGTATTCTTCTTTTTACTCTTTTTTTTTTTCGGATTTTGTAGATTCAAACTGTGTATGCACAGCTCATTATTTATGTTAATTGCTGGTTATAGATGGATTCTAAACTACTAATTGACATTTTGGAAAACATTGAGAAACTGGAAATTGAAGGGTGCAAGGCAATATTGTATTAAAGTACACATGCACCTGTTCTAGTTAGAAAAGAGGTCCATCAAAATTAGTTAGTTGTGTTTGGTTGAAAGCAACAAAAATAAGAGGAGATAGAATTTTTTTAAAAATTAAATTATGAGATAGGATTTTTTTTTTTATATTTAAGAGTTAACGTGATAAAGGCAAAGTAGTTTCAACCCAATACCATGTGGATCAAATTAAGATTATGGCTCAAATTCTTTTAATCCTTTATGATGGCTTTTGTACGGTATAAAATAATAAAATTACACGTAGTCATTAGTGTGGGTCACTGTACATGTGTTTATCCTCTGTATTAACCTGCTACATTAATAACGCACGCATATATCTGTTGTTTGTGTCAACTCTGCTATAGGAACAACGCACTTGTCCGCCCTTTGTGGTAGCTCTGCTATAGGAGTGCCCTCAACAGTCAGGTCTCTCTGACCAACAACTTATCTATTACGCTTATCTACAAGTTGTAACTTATATATAAGTAATAGTCTATCTATAAGGTATATATCATCTCTTATTTGAATTATAATAGTATGCTATTATATATTATATTACCAACATATTACTTGTCAAACTAAAAGCCCACGACACATATATCATGCTATAAATACAAGTTCTCTTTAAACCTTTACTCATTCAATATTCACTCTCATTATCATTCACCTACGATGAACTTACACTTCATTGAGACACCCTTGGAGACCTTGTACCCACTCTCATACATTCAATTATTCTTTCATAATTGATATACTTACTTGAGCATTAGAGTCATTTTCTTTGTTTTTCATGTCTCCCTCCATAATAAGGTTGACTTACCATCCAACATGCAAAGTCTGAAATCCACCTGAACCATATCAACCTTGGTGTGTGACATTTTCAGATTTTGGTAAGAACTACTTCCATGAAAAGGAACATAATTGACATCTAACTGAACCTTTCTCTAATATCACATGAAAAAATCCTCCTAATAAAATTGCTCCAATTAAATTCTGATGTTCTTTTTTAGTATAAAACAAATGAAATTAAAATCACAAATCAAATAATTATATAAAAAATAGAAAATAAATACAGATTGATGAAACAACAATAATTTTACCATTTAAATTACCAATTTCATATTTCCATTTTGGAACAATTTCCATAAACACACAATGCACAAAGGGCACTGACTTTGAAGTTTGAAAAACTCTAAGATCTCTGAATTATAGTTTCAAATTAGCTTTGTTGCTTGGCCCCAAGACTCATTCTCACAACTCCATGTCTAACAACATCAATCAGAAGCTGCCTTTAGTAGGGAACCTTTATCTTTTGAAGTTTCATCTCATCCATCAAAGCCTCATTTATATCACATTTAGACTGACAAAGATTGAATTTCAGTAAATATTAATATACAATAAATGTAATGGTAGAGAAATAAAAAAATGGAAAATTGAAATAAAAATGAGCAAGAAGAAACAGATTTGAAATTAGCTTGCAAATGCAATGACATGTTCATATTTATATTTCCTAGGTGATAGCAAATTGCAAATGGAAATGGAATGATTGGAGGGAATGATTTTGCCAAAAAAATTTGACAATAATTCAGTGAGGAAGTGTTGTCTACCATATGTGAATCTGTAATCATTGAAACACTACTACATAAAAGGCCTTCTAAGACGGTTCTAGAAGGCCTTCCAAGACGGTTCTACACGCGTCTTTGAAAGCTCGCACTTTCTAAGACGGTTATTAAACCGTCTTGGATGGGTTTTCTATTTTTTTTATCTTTTTTTTTTTTTAGGTTTCGAAGACGGGTGTCTACGGAACCGTCTTAGAAGGTCACCGTACAAAGACGGTGATGTAAGCAGACCGTCTTTGATTGCCTTTTTTATATTTTTTTTTATTTTTTTTAAAATGTTTCTAAGACGGCTGTCTGTAGAACCGTCTTAGAAGGGCACCCTACAAAGACGGTCATATCAGGAACCCGTCTTTGATGGGTTTTCTTTTTTTAGGTTTCTAAGACGGGTGTGTCTGGAACCGTCTTAGAAGGGCACCAATAAAGACGGTCATTTGGGAAAACCGTCTTTGATTGCCTTTTTTATTTTTTTTATTTTTTTTAAAAGGTTTCTAAGACGGCTGTCTGTGGAACCGTCTTAGAAGGTACCCTACATAGACCGTCATTTGGGAGACCGTCTTTAATTGCCTTTTTTATTTTTTTTATTTTTTGTTAGTTTTCTAAGACGGGTGTTCTGGGAACCGTCTTAGATTGGTAATTTTTTATTTTTTTTATTTTGGAAATTTTGTATTTAGGATTTTACCATTCATGAATAGTCATTCTCATTAATCCTTTGCTTTAACTAATTTTAATTTTTTAAATTGGAACATATTAATCATGGAATCCAAACTCCTCTATTCAACCATATATACTAATTAGAATACGTGGACATAAATTATATACAAGAGTAGCTGGGGAAATGGCAGGAAGTTTATTTAAAAATGTAAATTTGGAAAGATCACTTACTTAATGAACCGGTTGTAAGCAGACGGAACACGTCTCTTCGCAGGAGCTGTGTTAAAAAAGAGTGATTTGGTTAAAATCACATGACTGGAATGGAAACCATGAAAATAAAATTGAAACACAATACACCGTTAACCACTAATGCTACCAAACAGGTATAACCACCATCATGAAGCAGATTAAATTTCAAATATTCAAGAATGCTCATGTGCACCAAAAGTTAACAATTTCAATTCAAGTATGGTATAGTACTATAGACTCTCCTATTTATGACCTATTGTTAACTGTTTCAGACCGGCCATGAAGAAGTCTGTCTACCTTGGAAACTTGAAGAGGTTCCAATTACATGAAGGTGATTGTCAGGTAAGCCAGTGCTGGACTGGGGCACAAGGAAGCACATTGCTTTAGGAGCAGGAAGAGGACTACTTAACCTTCATGAGCAGTGTGATCCAAAGATAATCCATAGGGATGTGAAAGCTGCCAAAGATAATTAAATTTATTTAATTTTTTTATGAATATTTTTTCTTTTCAATAATGAAATTTATAAACTCTTAAACATTAAATAAAAACAAGACTATTTTTATAAATAAAAACATAAAACTTCAATTGATTGTGTAAAACAAATAAAATAATGTCACATGAATAATTTCTAAAACTAGCAAGTAAAATAATTTATTTAGTTACTTTTCTTAAAAAATACCATTTGTATTTTTAAATAAATTAAATAACAAAAAAATATGCATATTAGGCAGACTCCAATATAATTGAACTTAAATAAAATATAACCTCTAAATATAACCTCTAAATTACAGCTAAGCAATTAATCGAAGTTTAAAATACTGAAGCAATTTGAAACTTTTCATTTGCATTAATTGTTAGAATTTAGACACAATTTGAAACTTTTCAGCTAAGCAAGATTTAAAAGTTTAAAATACTGAAGCAAGTCAAGCAACCAATGACTTTACCCTAGACTGATCAATTTCAGAAGATGCTAATGAGATCATCCTGTGAAATACATGAATAGCTTAAGTTATAATTATAGATAAACAACAATATTTCCAAGAATAACATAACATGAGAAATATTGGCATATTACATTAATATTAGGACCAACAGACTTTTTACATATCAATTAGATTTGCAGGATGACTAGGAAACCCCAATTTATTCTAAAGCAAGAGTTGACACTTGCGAAAATAGGGGGAAAATACAGCTTATTTCATTGCAAAAATTTACGTATCAATATAGCCCATATAAATCCTCAGTCTAACCAATGATTCATCAACAGTTTTTACTATTATTACATAGTGAAAGAAATAGAAAAAAAATAATGCCCACTGCACACAAATTAGAATGAATGGAAGCATCAGAACTGGCTATGCACTGTCTAAAAATAAATCAAGAGGAATTATAGACATAACAAGTACTCCATCCAGTTGTGAGCAAGTGTCTACGTGGCTGACCTTCAAACACAATAGATTCAAACACAAATCCAAACCTTCAGCTTAATGGCTCGGCCAAACTTACAACATTCTTTAATTTCTTTTAAGTAAATAATTTGCATCAATAAAAATTATCAAAAATAAACAAAGATAAGGTTCTTCTTGGATGTTTTATTTTAATTTATAGAGAAAAATTGCTGCAAATTTTGATACTTGCAGTCTAGGATTCAACTTTGTTCATACCTTCAGATGATGCAAAAGCTTTCCAGATAATAATATCAGTAATTAAAATAAATAAAAAGATACCTCTTCAAGCAAATAAAGTGGTCCCCAGTGATCGCCAACACCAAATAAAAATGCCAATTGAGCCTTCCTTTCTCTCATAAATGTCCAATCTGGTGCCTCTGAAAGCTAGCAGGGGAAGCATGTGATTAACGTTGCCGTTTAACATGCTTTCATTTCAAATTTTTTTTATAATATTTCAAATTTATAAATTATTAATGAAAAGTTTGTTTAAATTTAACATGTACTTGAGATAATTAAAAAAGAAAAAAAGAAATAATTCACTTAAAATAAGATTGAACAAATTTAAATAAAGAGTTCTCTAGATTTACCTTGTTTGAGAAGTTCATATTATTTGTTCATGTGAAAGCATGAACCTTATAATGGAATGAACTTTAAATAAAAAATCTAGAAGAGGTAAGGTGATGCAAAGAACCTATAGACTATGACCAATTATGATCAAAGAGTTTGGCAATAGTCGTGATTCTCGATTCTGCAATTTATTTCTATACTCTTTCTCCTTGTTAGTTTGTCCCCTTAAAAATGGCATGGCATGAATTACCTGCTGCATATTAGATCTGATTGATGACTTTTTTTAAAAAGTTAAAAAAATTGAGGGAAGAATCAATCAATTGTAAATTTCACTAATAGAAAATTTGTAAATAGGAAAGGGCACCTGTAATGCTGGTAGAGAGAAAACGCAATGCAAGGATAAAAAAACTTGAAATTGAAGGAAGAAAGTGATAATGCGGTTTTTTTAATAGAAGAGATAGTGCAGTTACTCTATAGAAAATGGGATAAAAAGTAAAGCAGTTTGTCTTGTAATTTAGTTCAAGAGAAACTTACATTTATAAAATCACACTTGACCTGCATGTCCATGCAAATAGAAGTCATACATGGAAATGGTGTTTCACTTGTTTCTCTCTTTTCTTACGTGACAAAATAACCCAAGAAATAAATAAACATAAACAATTGAAAGACAGCTACAGAAAAACACAACTAACAAAAGATACTGGGATTTCTTCTTATTCATTGTCCATAAAGTTTCCATTGTTGAATGTAATGTTCTCCATTTTCTGAAAAAATATCCACCAATTAATGCAGAGAGAAATTGTGGTATCAAAACGACCTCGAGAACAATTTCAAGCCAAAACAGAAAGGAAAAAAGGGCTTGAAATTGAAAAAATGAAAGAAAAAAAATTAGGTGGAAAAATTTCAAATGCAAGTTAACTTACCTTGAGTTAGGCAAATTCTGATGACATAAAATAAAACTAACCTTGGGTTTGGCAAATTATTGGTATACACCTAAGTCAAGAATTTCAACACCTTTTATATATATATGTATATACATATATATATATATATATATATATATATATATATATATATATATTCTTTAATCCTGTTCCAGAAAAATAACATAAACAACTCATATAAACAAATAAGATGAAAAAAAAAGAAGATAGGAGTAAAACTTAACGCTTTGTGTAAACATGCAGTCTACCGATATTCTTCCACAACTTGCCTCCAGTTCATTGGCTCATTGCTTAATCTTCTCCCTGTAATACCCAACTAAAAATTGTTAAGTAGTAAATCCATAAAATTAAACATTATATTGACAACAAAAATAGGTCGAATACCCGTGTCCTGTGGTCATCCGACAATGAAAGTCTCCAAATCCATATGCCATGAATATCTTTTGCTAGGCCTGTTGAATTAAAACAATGATTAGTAATAAACAAAGGAAACTGAAATTTGAGAGGTGTCTAAGAGTGAGTTGAGACGAAGATATGCAAAACTGCAAATACATGGATAGAGTGAGAAAGATCTGTGGTCCGTGGAGAAGAAGAGGATTTAAGCGTGAGAGAAAAGAGAGAACTTGAATTTAGTATTCGCTTTTTATTTGAGCATTAAGGACCTGAATTCCCACTTAGCATGTTGGTAGTTACATTTGAAGTGGTCAATGGATAAAATATAAAATTTTTGTAAACCAAAATAAAAAATTGAAGGGCACTGCAGTTGCCTTTGTTTTCTGTAACCTTCGAATACATCGTATGCAGATATAAAGACAACTAAAGAGTAAAAATGTCTTAAAAGAGTGTACTAAACTATTTTCATTATATATTGTTATAGATTAATTAAGTGATATTTATCAAAATTTGTAATTTTTATAAATTTTAATTAATAGTAAAAAGTATATTAGAAAAACATGTTAGAATGTGGGTCGTTGCATTTCTAAATTTAGTTTCAGAGTTGTACTAATAGGTTAAATTAATCTCTGTAATTAATAAATGATAAAATAGTCTTTAGAATTGTAAATTGTTAATTAATTAAGTCCTAAAATTGTAATGATTATTCAAATTGCTCCCAAAAAATAATATAGCAAAATGATCCTTGCAATTATAAATTATCAATTTGTTTAATCCTTTTATTATTAGTTAGTGTGAGAAATGTTGAATTGACCCAGCGAAAACTAACTAGGTAGTGGTGTCACAAAAATAAAATGACCAAAACATTAATAGAATAATAATAAGTTTTTTTCTTGCCTATAATGACTACTAACTAGGTATACATACATGTTTGTCATGTCACCTCACAAAGATAAAAATAACCAAAATATTGATATAATAATAATCAGGATTTTCCTTGCTTATATTTTTATCTTTTTTTTACCGATTAGTTTTGCATTAATTTTTTTATTTATCAATTTAATAATGTACGTTTCATGCAATTTAATTTTAGATTTCTGGGGATTATTGTGGTGGAAATGATCTAATATGCATACATTAGAAGACTAATGCAAAACTAAATGACTGTGAAAAAAAAATCAAAACTAAATGGTTGAAGGAAAGTATATATAGAAAAATATAAAATGTGACAAAAAAGTCAAGACATCATTGAGGTGAACAATCATTATGCATCCTTTGTCATCAAATATGACATATCATCATTCGATATATTATAAATTACTATTGTGAAGGTTTTTTTTTTTTTAAAAAGAAAACTTATACAAAATTGTTAGTTTTTACTTTTTAGTAAGTACTGATAAAAAAATCTTACTTAGCTCTTTTCATATGATTTAGTATGATCAATCGGGTTATATGTATTTATTGATTTTTTTTTTGCACAACAAATAAATATAATTATATTATCAAGCAAATGATCAATAGAAGCTATGTTGTTTCCCACTGCATGGGCAGTTTAAAATTACAAAGAAGCAACTGAGCACAGCAAACTAGTTATAACTTAATAAGCAAAATATGATGGCAGAGTACTCTTCACTGATACTATGCCATAAGTGTCCCACAATTCCAATTAAATTATTTGCTCCATACACCCAACCGGATCCATGCGCTAAGCATACAAGGATGACACTGCTACAAAATGGACATTCTACTACTACAAAATTTGATTGATTTAACCTAATGGTGAAATATTCCACCGTGTTTAGTTTTGTAAACGAAAATTAAAATAAAGTTTGTGGCTTTTAAATTTCATTAATTTTACACCAGAATATGACGATCAGAACCGACAATTATATATATATATATATATATATATATATATATATATATACTCCATATGTGTACTATACAAATACAAATATTAAATACAAAAATTTATGGCCTATGGTCCTCCAGTTAAGCAAAAAAAAAATGCAATTAATTTAAAATTAAAAACAACAACCTATATTACTTTGAGAAAAAAATATATCAGATGATTTAATTACTTATAAAATATATATTCTAATTTAATATATAAGAATTTAACAAATGAATGACGGGTCTTGTATAAACACACACCCACACAAAAGTGAGAGGATTTTGATTTTTTGAAAGTAAGATCAAGAAATTTTAATTATTTATTTTAATAAAATTTTCAAAATTAGAATGTAAAAGTCGTGATATTTTTTAAGTGATTATATAATTTAAAAACGCAGTATTTTTTTTTTTTTAAAATAACAGCTTGTCTTGATCCTTTGTGTATATAAATGACAAAACCTTAAAAAAACTGTATATGAATGACAAGATTTTTCTCACTCTTTTTATAGAAACTCTCTTTACTAATATATGTTGTTTTTTTTTTATCCAATAAAAAAATCTTATATATCTGTATAAAAATGTGCATAATGTGTTTGCCAATTATCTGTAAAAAAAAAGTGTTTCACAATTAAAAGAAAGGTAGAGGTCCATAAAACAAAGGTAGAGGAAGAAGTGAATGCATGATCACATTATGCCTTAAAGAATTCCTTTTTATTGAATATTATAAATACTTTAATCATGTATAACATTTTTGGAATGCGGAAAAGAAATATAGTCAAAAAATCATTTTTTTTATTTTTTATGTAATTAAAGAGAATCAAACTGATAATTTTTTTTAAAATATTTTAACTGTAAAAATAAATATTAATATAAAATAATTACTCGTGTTATACTATGATATATTACTACTATTTGTCTTTCTTTATGAAAAATAAATATAATAAAATATATTATTATGATTTGTTCTGAATAAATTATATTTTCTTTAGAAATTTGGAAAATATATTATATAAAAAAAATAATATGACAATACTTGTATAATAGTTTATATATTAATAA